>CM073771.1:12271855-12396046 GCA_037158775.1 Hetaerina titia
GCTCGAAGGAAGAAGAGGAAAGAATCAGTGCAAGTGGATTGACGGGCAAAAGTAAGCTAAAAGTAGCTCGTCAAAGGGAAGAGAATTATGCCAAGGATACATTGAGTGAACGGAAAGTAGTGTACATTTAAATGAAAATAGGAGTCCTTAATTCTACCCTATTGCTTAATCAGCATTTGCTTATCCATATGCTTCATATCAGAAGACAGCGGGGCACTGGCAGAATGTACATGGGAGTCAGAATTGGCACTGCCTTTAGTTCCTGCCTTCCCCACCCATGACAAATATAGAAATATGGAAACACATTTTCTATCAAACTCAAATCTAACCCAGGGAGGATGCAGGCTGTTGCATTCTAGTGAAGTCTTGGGAGGTCACTGGTTAAGAAAAAGGCAAAGGAAGTAAAATGTAGGCGTATGGATACAATGAAACGTAATGAAGGACAGAGAACACTCAAATGGAGAGGCTTTAATGCAATGAAGCTCACTTAGGAGAGTTGAGTGGTGAAAAACACTCCAATTCAGTTGAAGATACTTGAGTTGAGGCTTTTGAATGTGAGGATTCAAATTTATTTTCCTATTTATTAGAACATTCTTTTCCAGAACGACATCTCACTTCACTTCTTCTTAGGATTTTTTTCTAAGATGCCAGCTTAAGTATTTTTTACTAGTATGTTCTTTGTAATTATTGGTACTTTAGTGTCTTGAAGTCTCAATACTTCTCCCAGACTCTATGTAAATGCAATGCCCGTGGAGAGGATGTGACTATATGTAATTCTAAACATACTTTGGGATACACCTGTGATTACGATAGGATATCTTCCATTTGGAACGTTTTTTAGGGCTAAGCAGAAATAGCTTGAGTATAATAGTACCTTATTTTTGACTTGAGACAAACTTATTTAGCAGATAATAGTTTTCCCACTTTTGATATTGACAGCATGATAATTTTATTTTTTACTTCCTTTACAATGCAAGGTTATATTAATATATATGTGGGTGGTCTGAATAGTTTCCGACCACCCTTGTATATATTTGCAGTGGAATGGTGGCATTTTTTAAAAATTGAAAACCAATGGGCTTTAAAGAATACAATAATGCAATGAATAATTCAAATGTTATATTCCTGTAATTATATTGCTTTTATTATTCTATCAGACTTGCATACAAAAATACAATGGCAACAACTGAAATTTTATTCAACATATCAACAAATTAATACAATTGCTTCTTAATACCTTCCAGTATTCAGTTACAAGTTAAGAATATATTTCCTCTGGAACACAGGCCATTGAAATCAACTATACCATTAAACAAAAACGAGGACTTGGAGGTTCATGTCAAGGATTCACTATGCCACATGGCAGGAACACATTCG
The DNA here is from genome assembly GCA_037158775.1 of Hetaerina titia. Lineage (NCBI taxonomy): Eukaryota > Metazoa > Arthropoda > Insecta > Odonata > Calopterygidae > Hetaerina > Hetaerina titia. The sequence continues at coordinate 12,273,233 of CM073771.1, forward strand.
ATATGATAAAGAGTTTTGCCTTTTTTACAAATAGGCAACTTCACATTGGCATTACGCAGGAAAAAAGTAAATCATACAAGCCATGAAGTAAAATATTGATAGGAGCAATTTCAAGTAAACATTTAATTGTTAAATGTTCACATTGTCCTTTGGTAACAAAATGAACCTTAAAGTTTACATAATGCAAAACCATAAGAATGTAATAACAAAACTACTGTAAGAGAAGTATTATTAAACTTTAAATACTATTAGAAAAGTTAATGACAATGCAACAAACTTATTCAAATATAATAATGAAACAGTTAGGCCATATTAAATTCAAAATATAATTACATTGAACCCTTAGAAATTGATTTATTATATGGCACTAACTGCACTTCTAATTTTCAATTATGTCATGACCCAAAACCATTCTATTTGAATTATTATAATCCAAAACATGGCTGGTGCATTTAAAAAATAAACAATAAACTCGGATATTAGGAATTTTAAACAATAAACAGATCCCATAGAATGAATAGCATGACTGATGCATTACAGCATCAAGAAAAAGTTAGGTTTTAACTTGGCAATGACATACACAGACTGAGGAGAAGGTATATACCTGACATTAGTCACTGGAAACTATTCCTCTACCTCAAAGTCAGCAGAACACTGAGAACCAGCTGATACTTGATCAACATTGTCCAGCTCTCGCCCAAACAGATCAGCTGAGGACCTTCCACATGTGGTACTAAGAATCGGTGAAGGCAGAGGGAGGCAGTCATCTGCCTCTGTTCTAGCATCTTCCGAGTTTTCCACAAGGATGTGGTCTACAGCCATTTCCTTCACAGATAAACTTGTTGCATCTTCTTCACTATGGTCTCCTATATTCTTACATTCTATAAGCTCTTCATCAGGGGAGTCTTCGGCATCAGAACTGGATGTATCATTCCTTTCCATGGGAGAACATTCATTATCACTTATTGACCTAACCACATCACTCTCACCTGATGAATCTTCACAACCACTTTCATATTTTGGCGTTTCAGAATTATTTGTTTCCTTTTCAGCTCTTCCATCATTTTTCTTCTTCGTTTTCCCTTCTTGAGATTTACCACTTGAGGAAGATTGTCCATCATTCCTTTTGGTCCCTGGATCGTTACCCCTTTGGCCATTTTTAAATACTGTTTTGGTTGAGACACCTACACCTCTAATAACTCTATTTACACCTTTACTTTGCTCCATCTTTGCCTTTTTTGGTGCAGCATCAATATCTATATTTATGATCATATTCTTCTTTGTTTCTCTATTTTTCTCCTTGTCCTTTCTGACTTTACCTGCATCATCATTTCTAATTTCTTTGCTCTTCTTTTTCTCTCCCTTAATTTCTTTATTCTTTTTCTTGTTTTCTTTATGTTCGACCCTGTTCATTAAATCTTCCTTGCTTTTGCCATTTATTCTATTATCTTCCTTGATCTTACTTCTTTCTTCAATGATCTTCTTTCCTTGCTTCTTTTTGTTGTTCCGCTTAATTTCTTTCCTCTTATCGTCCTCATGCTTCCTGTCAGTGCTGTTTCTATGATGATCCTTTTCTTTCTTGCTTTTAGCCATTCCTGAATTTTTGGTATTTGAATTGCCTGTAATAGATGACACATCATTAAAGTTCTTCATTTATGTCTTAATGAACAAAAAATATAAACTTGGCTTTTTTTAGCATTCTGACATTCTAAGCTCACCTAGATTCACCTTTGTAATATAGAAATGCTTTATTCCAAGGTCTGATTGCTACTGAACATTATAAATCTCATCAATTAACTCCAGGTAATCTGCAGTTAGATTATATTATGGTTAGGCATATGTTTAGGAACAGTGTGACCAATTCGCACGGATAAGGACTCCGGGAGCAGATAAGGACTCTGATCACAATTTAGTTGTTATGAAATATAGCGTCCATCTCAAAAGATAAGGCAGGGGTGGCATGTTAGGAAATAGAATGTAGAAGCATCAATTGGATTGACAAGGAAGGAGTATCAATAGGCTGTAGAGAGAATCATTGATGAGAGTAAAGACCTGAGTATGATTGAGGAAACATGGAAATATATCAAAAAAGGTATGGAAAGCTGCAAAATAAACTATAGGAAATGTTAATGGGTAAAGGACAAGCAAACCATGGATCACGGATGAGATGATCAGAAAAATGGATGAGAGAAGGAAATGGAAGAATGCTAACACAGAGTTAGGCAGAAGAAAGTACAAAGGGTTAAATAATAAATTGAGATGAGTAACAAATTAAGCAATAGAAGCATGGTGGAAGACACAGTGCGAGGACATGGAAAGTTTGCAGGGGAAGGGTGAAATTGTTTCGCTATACAAGGTTAAAATGATATTGTGAAGTAAGAAGTGAAGATCTGTGTTAACAGTTAAAGATAAGTATAGTAAGATAATAGTTGAAACAGAAAAGATCCAAGAGAGATGGAAGGAATATACAGAAGAATTGCATGGTAGAGAACTTAGGCCAGCAAGGTTAGACAAAAAAAAGAACATGACGTAGATGAAGATAGCTTAGGTCCAGGCATACTCGATGATGAGATAGAAAAGGCATTAATGGAGATGAAATCAGATAAGGCAATGGAGATAGACAACATTGTTACATAACTACTAAAAGGTTTAGGAAAATGTGGGAGGAAATCTCTTTATGGACTGATTTGTGGCATCTATGAGGAAAGAATCTGGCCAGAAGACTTTGTGAGATCAGTGTTAGTTCCAATTCCAAAAAAGGTAAAGGCTACATCATGTGAAGACTACGTAACAATAAGTTTGATTTCCCATGCAGGTAAAGTTGTTCTCAGGATCATAAAGAAAAGGATATAGGGTAGGGGATATGATTACATAGGGGATAATCTGTTAGGGTTTAGGAAGGGAAGAGGCATGAATGATTCTATTGCAGTAATGAGATCACTAATCGAGAGGAATATAGAATACAATCGTTTCATAGATTTTGAAAAGGTGTTCTGTGGAGTGAATTGGGAAAAATTAATGGGTATAATGCAGAAAACAGGAATAGATTGGAGGGAGAGGAGGCTAATCCGCAACCTGTACGTGTCTCAGACTGCTCAGGTGTGAGTGGGGAACAGAGAAACCGGATGGGCAGTGTTATACCGACAGATAGAGGTCTTTTTTGGAGACAGGGAATATGGATGCAAATCATATTGATTGGCAGTGGGATGTTGAAGATTGTGATAGAGGAGAAGTAGGGAAGAATGTTAGGCGAACGAGGAAGGGGCAGAAATAGGATAGAGTTGGACAGAATGAAGGGAGGAAGGAAGTATACTAAGATGAAGACGGGTTTGTTGGAGAGTTAAGATGTTGGGCTGTGTTTTGTTAGGAGAAACAAGATAATTATTTGGTACTAGTGTTTATCAAAAGCTACCTTAACTGGTAGATTACCTTTATACATATATATTCATTCACATGGAAAGAGGTATAAGGAAAAGGGATAGCAGCATGCACAAAAGACCAACAAAGGATTGGTAGGGAAGGTGGAAGGATGCAGATCACAGCACAATTAAATTTCCTTGACCGGGACTTGAACCACGTATCTTCTACTTGGAGTTGCTCTTACTGTTGTTGTGTGGAACAGCTCCCAAGTGCCATTCTCTGGCTAAAGAATTGAGGCACTTGGTCGCACAAACCCCCCATGGATTTCAGAATTAATCATGTTTCCTCCAGAGCTCAATTGGTAAGAGCATCAGCCTGACAAGTCAAAGATCCATGGTTCAAGTCGGCCGCGATCTTGGCCAACTTGTGATCAGCAATACTGCTGAAAACATTACATGAGTAACATTTAAGACTCAGTTAATTACTTACTAGTTTTTTTCCTTTTATAAAACAAATTACAGCAGAATATAATTTTCCATTAATGTTTTAGCATTACCTTCCTCTGATTCTTCATCTTCATCAAACTCAGATGCACTTAACTCATTAAGGACTTGATTTACTTCCTTCACAATCTCAAATGATGCCTCAAAATCAATTATTGGATCTTCTTCAGAAACATTTTTATCTTTCCTTGGTACTTTTCCAGCTACAAAATATAAGCATTTTAAAATCAGCAAATATTTTATAAAGATATTTAAAAATGGATCATTCTACAATTTGGAAAAAGTTATTTAACTAATAAATTACAGTGAATAAATAAAATCATATAAAAATCATAAACAGTAATTAACCTGATGGTCGGTTTGGTAGGTAATTTTAGAGTTCACCCAGTACTAAGCCCAATATGGCATATGAAATTCACAGATTAGGTAAGGAGGGCCAGTTCCTTTCCCTGTGCTGGTTATGGTTGCCCAGGAAGATCTGGCACCTGAAAAATCACGCAGCTTGGGTGGAGCTAAGGGGGCCCAGAGAGGCTTGCCCGGGAATCAAACCCATGCCCTCCGGTCAGTAGTCCAACACTCTACCCCCAGACTACCGTGACCCCAGTGAATAGCATGAAATCAATGCTAAAATAAACCTTACTATGCAAGAAATTACTGAAATAGACACTAATAGTGAATAGTACAACTAAAAGTAATATTTTATTTAATGAACACGAAGAATGCTCAATAACTTACAATTCAATAAATTCATGACACTACTAACCAATCTCATAGATGAGGAGTTTGGTAATAGAGAGCATGCCTGGTCTGTCCCAAAACTAAGTAGAATAAATATGGGAACATAATTTATTGCAGGAAAAAGTTCAAATTACTAAATTTTTTCAAAATAGCACAGCTGTGCATCAACACACTGATTCCAGCTCTTCTGCTGGTCCCCATATGCTTCCTGGAAGGCATCTAAAAGAACCTCATTTAGGGACCTGGTCAAACACTCTTTGATGTTATTGAACATACAAAAATGGCTTTGTCTTTCAAGTTCCTTTTTATTCTTGGGAACAAAAATAAGTCGGGTGGCGTGACAGTGGGGCTGGGGCAGCTTTGCCTCCTTGTTTTGAGAAATAGTTGAGGCTAATACTAGGTGGAATTCCATGGTAAGGCAGAAGAAAGAATCAAAATACTTTGTGTTTCCACAGGATACAATTTATTGCTTTAAACTAGTTTTGCTACACTTAAACATCATTGCTCTTTTATGATGAGTCCAGATGATGCTACAGTGTAGCAAGACTAGTCAACAGCAATAAATTCTATCCTGTAGAAATGCAGTGTTTTGATTTTTCCGTGTGCATTGCTTCCTTATGTTTGGCCAGGCCCCTCTTCACATATCTGAACTTCTGACAACACCTTGGGGGCCATCTTGGCACACATCTTTCTAATGGCAATATCTTCTGTAAGAATTTTTTATTTATTTCTGTACCTGGCAAGCCACTGCTAGGTTGTGTGGCAAGGGTTGAATACACACCAGAATAATTTTTACCCGAACATGACCCTACTGCGGTCAGACAATCTTATTATGATCCCCTATTGTTTGTGGAAAAAATAATATCTTAAATCTATCTGTTCTGCACTTAATCTCCCTAATTTTATTGACAAGATCTCTCCTTTTTAATTAAAATTGGCAATTTTCATTTTGTGGAAAATTGCCAATTTTAATTAATCATGATATTCCACCATATCATGCCTGATATGTCTCTTTTTATAAGATCTCTCCTACCAAAGTATGATGGGGGTAATAATACATTTTCAACATCACTGCTGAAGAGACATCCTTCCAATTTAAGCAAGAGCTTCAATCTGTAATTTAACCTTCGCTCCGCAAGTGATTCCCACCCTAGCTGCTCTAATATTTTTGATACGCTACTAAGTTTATTATAACGTTTTACAGATCTAGCTCCTCAATTTCTACTGAGCAATGGTCAACATAAATCCTAGTATTGACTTATTTTACTGAAATCAATAACTTTTAAATTATTTAGTATGACATTTTAAACTTATTAACCAGTTATTAAAAAAGGAACAATTTGAGAGCCTGACACAAGGCATGCATGCTCACTATGACTTAGCTTGTATGAACCATAATTTATTTGGATAAAAACTAAGCAGAACATTTTATACCAATTGAAAGCACACAGTTTTAAGAGTTTAATGATTAACACTAATAAATATAGAGTGCACAGACAGTATGGTTAATTAGAATGTTAGGTTTATTGAATAACAACTGGTCCATGCACGATAATAAAATGGATTCTGTTAAAATGTGCCAACCAAATTTGAACTACATTTAAAAATATTAAGTTGTCTAATTACCTCTTTTCATTGATTTCTTTATCAATTCATCATCTTCAGAATCAGAAGGATACCTCTTTTTGCCAATTGGACCTTTGTATCGTGCAACAAAACTAAATTTCTTTAGCCTTTCATCAATTGATAATTTCAGAGCTTCCTCAGCTTGGCGCTTTGCAACTTCAATCCTTCTACTGTAATCATTCCCATGAGCTGACATCTAGGTTATCAATAGCAAAAATTATGAAATTTTAATCATGCATTTTAACTGATGAATGTACTCAATGTGTGATTAAATTAGAACATATTACATTTGTAGTTTCCATTTATTAAAAAAGTTCAATGAAAATGATTTCCATGTCTTTAGCAACACATCAGTATGGGTTATTCACATAAACCCATGTAACAGTCATGAAGGAGGTGATGATCATGAGTCCAAAAGTTTTCCACCTCTGAGTACCCCTCTCTCACAGAGTGAGTCTAGTTTTACATATGTAAAATCTTAGTTGATGGATAAAAAAAGAAAAATACTAAAATAAAAGAAAACCCAAAACAAGGTGTTCAGCTGCCTCTCAGCTCAAGAGGTACGACCAAATGACTTGGAATCTTTAGTCTAAAGGCTCAAGTTGGTCAACTTTATTCAATTTGAGATTTTTCATAATAGTGCTCTTTCCACCATACATATCTGTAATTGTTACAATAATTAAATATACACACATAAAATTTATTATATGTGATAGAATAGTAAACATTTTCTAGGTCTCCCTTCTTGATCTCCCAATTAACCATTTAATGGGAAAATATTTTTAGCATAAGATGGGTCAATTGTGTGATATATTAGAATCAAACTTCACATGGCTTATTCCCACATTTAATTAAATATTCTAACATGTTTGGATTTGTTAGTTCCAACTAGATCTAATCGTACAAGGCCCAAATAAATGATTACTCAGCTTTCATTTATAAAAAGTTTAAGGTCAACCACTTACTTTTAATACATCCTTATTTGGCTGAGAATATTTTGTGATTGCCCCAGGAGTTAGCCAGGCTCTTGTAACTGGCTTGTCATCAAAGAATGTCACATTGTAATGTGTCTGAAATGATGAGTACAGGAACATTAATAAGTAATTGCTAATTGGAGAACAATCTGAATAGTTTGTGAGCTGAACAATGGCATTAAATGTACACAATGTATGGGAAAACTTTCCACCTTCTGCTCAATTCTTGTTTACAAATTTACATTACCTTTCAATGCCATTAACTGATAGCACTGTCTATAATAATATTTCATTCATTTCATATGTTTATTACCAAGTAGCTGATTCATGAAATTTGCCCACCAACAATGTTTTCGTACATTTTTACAGCCTAAAAAAGTTATGTTAAGTCGCATGAATATGACTAAGGAGTTAGTAAATTTTTTCTGACATAAGTAAAATTATCAATGGATAATAATAAAAGAGTGTATTAAATACCCATAGGTTTTGATTTTCATCGTTTCTTTGGAGGTCTCAATTTTGAGATTCCTCCAATTCTGGGACATGGGATGTTGATTGGAGGAATGTAGTTCTCAAGAAAATATCAAATTATCACAGGGAATGGTTGAAAGCACATGAAATTTGCAGAGCTGAGGTCAACCAATCACAAGAGAATATGAGAAATTCATGAAAAGAGGCCAAAAACAGTATTATAATTTAACTGCTTTTACCCATTATACCAGTAGTTCATGCAACTTTTCATTCCTAATGGATTAAATTGCATACAAATAGTTAGAAGGAAGTTTTTTATGTTCTTCAAGCGAAAAAACTTTATACTGAAACAAAAATAATCTGCATATTTACTCAAGCAGTAGGTCTGAAGTAACAGTCAGGTCATACAAAGTGCATTTGGTGTGTGTGTTGCTTTGAAAATTTCTGTTTTATTATAACAGGATCAATACTGGACCTAGATGGCAAATTGCATGGATAAATTTGAATTTTTTTGATACTGCAGTTAAGTGTTTGACCTAGAGTAATTTCAAAATAAGGTTTCCACCTTAATTCTCTTACAAGTGCCACAGACCAACTCTTTTAGTTACTCCACTCTCAATTTAATCTTACTGATAATATATATCATCTTTGAGATACTCAGCCATTACTCAGGACCAATTAAACAATGAATCTGAGAGTTAAAAGGACTTTTTTTCTACTGAAGCACATATCTGTGAGTTACCAACTCAAGAAAGACAACTTTGACGTGATGAATGGCTTGCACATTCAAATGACCCTAAAAATGATACCAGTGACAAGAATTATAATTATTCCCAGTAGAATCACTCATACAAGGTAGATTGAAGGATACAAATGAAAGGTAGTCCATACAGTGTGTGTTCCTCAATGAGGTAAACTACAAAGTCTTTTTCAAAGTTTGGGTGGCCTTTTGATGTCATACCAAAAATACTACTGAGGAAGGAAATGAGATATCGATGGCCTTGATTAATTACCATAGCAGCATAATGGGACAAAAGCAAAATGTTAATTCATTAATCCTGGTAATAATAGGACTCAAGACTGGAAATCAAACCTGGGAGTGGGAAGGGAAAAACCTCATCATCATCACATGAAAACCTTGAAAACCTAGGCAGATAATATAACAAGAGCCAGGAAGTGAGAGAATACCAAACAATAGATGGAGAAAAATATGTTCTAATTGTGAAATGAATAGACAGAGGGACTAACAGTATTAAAGCAAGAGTAATTTAGAGTGAAGGAGATCATCAATTTTGTGTAGCAATAATACTAAACTGAAAATTGGGGTAAATACCATTATTGATTCTCCAAACTTGTAAGTGAATATTAGTATAAGTCATTTGCGGAGACAACTCACGGTTGATATTATTTGCACCATTAGCAGACATGCCAACTTTCAAAAATGAAAAATCGGGAGATTTTTAGAAGTGTATCACGAAGTAATCACTTTTAATTACCACAATATTTGCATGGCACCTTAATCCCTTTATGACACTTTGCCAATTTTTAATGAATGTCACACTTTATTAACATGTTAAGCTAAGTACACAATTTGAACAGTTCATCAAGAACGTAAGAAGGAAAAATCGGGAGTCTCCCGCTTAAATCGGGAGAGTTGGCATGTCTGCATTAGTGATAGGTGGGTAATTAAGAAGAGCTAGAATTTTCAGATAATGAGAGAAGAGGGCTAAAGAGAAGCCTGACATCTTGGTATTAACCTAATCATAATGATAAATCCAAAATTTTATATCCCACTCATTGGATGGCATACTATATTCTGCTTGAAGTGTTCTCCACCTGGCATCTTCATTTAGGGATTACTCTGAAAACATCTGCAACCATCGGAATTTGAAACTGGGCCCTCAAGGTGGGGAGTTAGTACACTAGCCACCACACAAACCCAATCCTCCCCAGGTGCGCATGTAAACAGAGTCACAGTGAATTTTATTTATTTATTTAACACAGCAGCCAAAAATGGCACAAAAACTTTTACATTGGCTGACATATAAAATACACTAAGAAAAGAACGAGTAAAAGCAACAAACAACCATGAAAAGTTAACAAATAATGTCAATAACAGATATAAGAAGGCAGGAGAGCACATATGCATCCAGAGAGAGCTAAGTTACTATCTGGCGTTTAAGGAAAGAGGTGAAAGCGGTGAGTGAGGAAGAGAGGTCCAGGGAAGGATACTGGATACTTAGGGAATTAATTTAGCGGGAAGTCGATGGAATAGTTCGAATGTTAAGAGACCAAGAGACGGAAATTTGGAATCTCCAACAGACTCAAGTTACATGCTGGCCGAGGGAAAACACGAATAGAGAATAGAGGAAGATCGTTGGTACGGAGGGTTCCGTTAAAGATGCTATGTAAGAATTTCATATCACATAGTAATCAACGGCGGTGGAGAGGGGAAATACCAAGGGATGAGAGAGTAAAGTCCCGGGTTGTATTTATGAGGGAAGGGTGCGATAACTGGAAATAGCAATAAAGAAATTAAGAGGTCTGTTGAATAACTCTGAAGTAGTTGGGGAGGCGGTCAACCAAATTGGTGAACAGTATTCTAAAATTGGGAGGACACAACCAAAAAACACTGTCCTAAGGGCAAGGGGATCACGAACGTCAGTGTGGCATTAAAGTAGGCTGACTATTGCCATCAATCTCCCGACAATCCTTTGAATGTGCTTGCGAAAGGTTAGCTTCACATAAAAAATTACACCTAAATCACAGCAAGAACTGACAGATGGGATAGGGCTGTTCGAAAGAGTGTATGAAAGTGGTTTGCGCTTTAACGAGAAGGTCATAATAGCTGATTTGGAGGGATTAATGCATTTTGTTTCTGTAAGACCTCTTTTACATATGAACAATTCAATACTTCCCTTAATCATTCAGTAGTGCCTTCCTCTGGCTCTGAGGGAAATCTACCCTCAGCTTATGCAAACCAGTATTATCTTAAAATCAAAGATTTAAAATTAAAAGCATATTCAACAGACTTAGAGGAAACTGCAATTGTAGGATTTATGTAAAAGCTCATCAATGTTTAGTTTTAAGAAATAAATATTTTGTACTCAATGCATAATTTATTCCATTTCCAGGAAACTTGAAATGTCAGTTAATTATTATTCTCCTTGCAATGATTGGCTATCAACTCAATTGATTGTTGACCATAAACACAGTAATCAACCCAAAGGTCGGTTTAGTAGGTGATGGTAGAGCTCACCCGTGTACCAAGCCCAACGGCGTGTGAATATTCACACATCAGGGTAGGGGGGCCAGTTCCTTTCCCTGTGCCGGTTATGGTTTCCCAGGAAGATCTGGTACCCGAAAAATCAACCAGCTTGGGTGGAGCTGCAGGTGCTCAAAGTGCCTTACCCGGGAATCGAACCCGGGACCCTCCGGTCAGTAGTCCAACGCTCTACCCGCTAGACCACCGCAACCCACCATAACAACAATATAATATGAAAATATTAATGACTCAGAACCCCTGTTTTAGGGACAATCTCCTTTTTGGGGGCGGACAGAAAGATATTAGATCTACAAAGAGTGTAGATGCATTAGCGGAAATACCTTAATACATTTACTTTTGGAGCGGCATTATTAACATACTGGCTTCCCAGAGGGACCGGGTTTGAATCCCAGAGGTGGAAAATATTTTTCATTGGTATCCAAATTTCTACTTGAGGTGCTTTGTGGAGAGCACCTTGAGTGAGCACACCATCTGTCAGATGGGACGTTAAGCTGAGGACCCCTTGGTGTCTTTTGTTAAGAGTAGTCTAATGCCAACACCAGGCTTCTCTACACCCTTCCTCATTTCCCTGAATTCCTAATGGCACAAATGACCTCATCTGTCGGTCACCTCCCCTAAAAACTACTACTATTTAAATGGTGCCAGATACTTGACATTGCCTTTAATTGCAGATGAATTTTTATGAATGTCCCTATAAATATTTAGGTTAAACACAAAACATTTTTCAGTCATTGACAATCTGACTTTTCCAGGAGATATTTCTTTAACTTTTCAAAATCTCACAATAGGTCTTTATATTATGCAAATGATTTGGAATTACAATGAAAAAACTTGGGAAAAAACCACACAAAAGAGATTGTTGACCATATCTCAAAAAATTTTATATTCAATTCACTTTGGGGGGATTTAATAAATTTGTACACTTTATGTACCAAGTGAAAATGCCTGTGCATGGTTATTTTAAATGATACATCCATCCATTCTCTCTTTCATACTCAGAAAAATGAGAAAAGCCTACAAGTCTTACAGGAATATCACAGGTTTCTGTGACCCAGTAATATTGTTCAACATCAGGATCATCGTCTACAATGGCAGGCCACCATGGATACCCGGCAAGATGCCCCCAGACCACAGAACCAGCTGTGTATATATTGTGGATCAAATCCTCCTCTTCAACAGGGGTTGGCCCCTTCTCAGGAGCTGAGCAGCTTGCATACTTCATATCTACATTAAATTGAAAATGACACCATCAAAATTATAACTTTTCATGTATTTTTCTCATACTGATTGTAAGAAGACACTACATCTTAATTTGTGATGCCAACTAAGGTACCAACCACTCCTAGTACATAGTTTAGTAGTTAGTACATACAGAGTTTTCCTTAATACATAGTAAAATTTGCCATCTTCAGATGGCGATGGGGTAATGATCTTGCCTGCCAGCCCAGACAGAGGTCATGGGTTTGATTTCCACCTACAGGTGGGTTTCCCTCCACCCAGGGTTTGGGTGTTTTGTAATTGTCTTCCATGTTGTACTTATGTGTTACATGGAAGAAGGACCATATATTCTGAATCTCGCCCCAATGAAAGATAATAAATAAATAGTTGGGAAAAAATATATACTTGAATAACTCAGCCACTTTTGAAATCACTACTCAAACATGTATGCTTGGAAAGTATCCGAGGAAAAATAATTGCCAAATTCAATAAGCAGAACTTCAATACCCAGTCAAAAAATGTCAAAGGTAAAACCTTGAACCATAAGTTAGAGCAACCACAAATTAGTAATCATAAATGCCAAGTAAAAGTCTAGCAGCTACAGAATACAACAAAGAGTGGAGAAGAAATGAACATTTTGAAAGTGATGCAAACTCAAAGCTAGTCTGGAGGCATTTGAAAAAATCATAGAATTAGCAGAAGAAAGAAAGAAAATGATTAACAATGGATGCTGAGAAAATGCATGCGAATGTTGTAATGGAAAAAAAGCCTTCGAGAAAAATATCTGAAGTTCACTGGAAGTAAATGGAAAGTTAAGCTACACTATAAAAGGGTGAAAATGTCATCAAGTTCAATGCAAGTTGTGCACCACGACTACCTTCCAGGATGTTTAGCCAATACCTGAGCAATTTAAGAGTTTCTGTCACGTTCAATATAAACTTAACAATATCCAAAGGTTGCTCAAATCAATTGTAAAATATTATTTATTTACAATCATTGTTTCAATTATATATTATCTTTTACCAGTACCTGAAAGTTCTACTTCAATTCCCTCTTCTGCTACTCTGATTGACAAGATTCACAACACTCCCCTTCATTACCTTCTCCTCTTCTAGCACTTCCTTTAAGTTCCAACCCCATTGGTCCTTGTCCAAAGTGGTAGCTTATTATATATTTGCATAACGGCACTAGAACAGCTGAAACTCTGGCCAAAAAAAATTGATTATTATTATAAGTTATCTACCAGTTAAGGTAGTTTTTTGGAAGAACACAAGCTACCAAACAATTCTCTTTCTCTCTACCAACAAAACACAACCCAACACCCCACTCTGCAATAAGCCCCTCTTCAACTCCATGCACATCCTTACTCCCTTTGCTCCATCCAACATCACTATCCTATTCCTTCCTTGTTTGCCTAAAATTCTCCCCTCTATCACAGTCTTCAGTATCCCACAGCCAATCAATATGCTTTGCATCCATCCTTCCTGTCTACTTACGATTTATCCCATCAATCCACTCTCCTCCCCACCATAACTAGCACTTCCGTGTTTGTTTTCCTTTCAGACCACTTCACCTTCTCCACATCCAAATTTCAAATGCCTCCAATCTACGAGCCTACATCCCCTACGTCGTAGGCCCATCACCTTACTTCCATGACCAAGTTTCCGTGCTGTACATAGCTACACTCCATATCAAAGTTTAGATGTGCCTTTTCTTAATATCCTTACTCAATTCCCTTTCTCTTCTCCTTGTGAAAGTTTCTTTGCCTAATACAATTCTCCTCCTTATCTCTTTACTACTTTGACCATTTTGGTCCAAAACACTTCCAAGTTTCATAAACTGTTCCATCTGCTCTAGTTTTTGCCCTCATATTTTAATGTTAAATCTCTAAAGGAAAATCATACAACCATTGTTTTATTAATATGGATTCTCATCACATATCTTTTGCACTGAATTTCTAATTCACTCAGCAATGCTTGCAAACCCCTTGTCTGACTGACATTGACTGATATATTAATTAGTTTTTCCCAATTCACTCTTATCAAAATCTACAAAACGGGGAAACGAACCTAAACCGATCATCCCCTTCGTAATCATTTACCCTGCATTCCATTCTCTTGTTGATGATCCTGAGAACCACTTCAGCTGCATGTTAAAACAAATGTATTATTCTATAGTCCTCACATGATATAACCTTTACATTTTTTGGAATAGAATCAAACACTGATCTGATGGAAATCTTCCGACCAAATTCCTCTCTCACAAATGCTATGAATTAGTCAATACGAACTCTTCCTCCCAATTTTCCCAAACCTTTATGTGTTTCCGCAGGAATGTTGTCTATCCCCACAGACTTATTTGATTTCATCTCCATTAATGACCAGTCTACCTCATCATTGAGTATGCCTGGACCTCCATCTATTTCATATTCTCTTTCTGTGCTTAACCTTGCTAGCCTAAGTTCTTAAACATTAATTTCTATATATCCCTTCCATCTCTCTTGAATCTTTTCTAGTTCAAGAAAACTGATATAATATTCAAAATATTATGTAGTATTTTAATAATAATTTCTCATGCCCACATTGTTATTCTGGTCAGTTTGAACATGATAAAAAAATTAACTTTCTACCTTGCAGCAGGGTAGCCCAGTATGTGTAGTGTTTGCATGATGACCAGAGTCCTAGGACCAAATCTGGATACTTGCACTAGAAAACCTTGTGGTTTAATTTTCTGGTTTTGTACTTATTAGAAAATTAAAAGCAGAGCAGAAAGAGGAACTGGCAACAGAGCCATGAATATATGAATTTCACATACCATTGGGATTAGCGGAGGGCGAGTTCCACTCTCACTTATCAAAAATAACTTTGATGGATCATAGAATGTACAGCAGCCATATAGAAGTGGAACAACAAAAATAAAGGTGAAAGCTATTATATTCAAAATGGATAACACTAGTAAGATGCAGTAAATGGAAAGGGCATTCCCTTTCATTTTTGTGCCAATCATACTGAGGGGGGAGTCAAAGAGTTTTTTTTAAGTAACCAAATTGCTGTAGACATCTTTTGCCACATGGATGCTTTTAGTGCAATAACCCTTGCCCTGAAATTCTGTTTAAATTATAGAAAACTCGCCAATTAGGTAGTTTTACCTAGTCTACTACTAGTTTTACTAGTCTACCATAACTTAGGTAGTTTTTCATTTTACTTTAGCATAGTTCACATTATCACTAAGGTACAGAAGTGGTTTAAGTAATTTATTTATTATTATTATGCTTGGTTAGGGCATAACAATAAGTGATATTGATTGATAAGTGATTTACCTAAAAAAAACAAGATACTGAGAGCAAATTTAATAGAAAAAATATGCAGGTGCTCCAAGGTAGAGTCATTTGGAAATAAAGGCTACTATGAAATGTAGTACTGCTGGAGGACCTTGAATAATGTGCAACAATTCAAACAATGAGAAAAGGAGTGAGAGGTGTTTGTAAAATTGAACTGAGCTTTAACTTTTCCTTCTTCACTGTGCTCTAAAATTAGCCAGAGAAATTATATTCGTCTTAGTATTTTTATGAATTTGAATCACTATACCTTGGCAAGTATATGGTCATGAGAGGAAAAATTTTGGATGGTAGAACTTGCAGAAAGCATTTCATGAAAATCTGACTGATAGGATCCATTTTGATACATATTGAGTAATCTGTCACTGAGTGATCCATCTCACACTAAATAACACCAAATAATCACATGTCATCTTTTGCAAATAAACACATATTATACAGCTTATGAAAAGACAAAAAATTCAAAAGTCATACATGTAGTCAGAATCAAGATTATCTGGAAAAAGTGAATTTTGGAGGAGCTCCTTATGCCATTCTTTCTTGGACCTCAAATTAGAGACTAACAAAACTGATGACAATTCATAAAGATAAGTAAGTAGTCATACCAACATTCTGAGCCGTTTCAAAGAACAGCAGAAAATACGATGAACATTACTTTAATGGAATAATAATCTACTGATGTGCACCAAACTTAGAGAATTTAGAATAAAAAAATCATTCAGCTTAACCAGGATTCATACCTGGATCCTTCAAAATCAGGCCAAGTGCTTTAGCCAGTTAAGCTACCGAGGTATCCTCCTAAGGTGAGAGATTGATACACTTTGACATGCCTGCATATCCTGAACTGTTCCCACTTCTTGTGTTGGCTCAGGGAACACAATCTCTTAAATAAAAAAAGCCCATTTCTTTTAATGTCATTATTTTTTAATATTTGCACAATATAAGGAACATAAAATGTTTTCTTTGCTGAGACCAAATATGCAGTCACAAAACATTACGCATAGGAAAAATACTCTTTTATAATACAAATATATATGACTATAATTTGACATACTATTGAAATATAGGAAACAAATGAACATGGTTTTATTGATGAGCATTCAAGGAAAAGGACTGTTAGGAATTGGGGTGTGGTGGAAAGATAAGCCAAGATTGCCAAGACTAAGGCTTGAAGTAAGGCCCTTCCACCCACCATGTGGAATATGCAAGCTCATAAGCCCAAGATGGGAATGACCAACTACAACATGCTCTTTCCCACCAACCATATGATATAAATTTTATGCAATGTTTACTTTAACTTTTCATCGCATCCAATTTAGTTTATCCTTAACTATGAATACAATGCCATAATATGTGAATATAATTACATATATGCCAACTATGACACTCCATCACACTTGCATTTCACGCCAACTGTGCATGAAACTCAACCTGTCAAAAAGGATACTAAAAATGTCAAACATAAAGAAAATATCTTTGGATTCAAAATAAAAAAATACATTTCAGGCGTGATATGGTGGAATATCATGATTAATTAAAATTGGCAATTTTCCACAAAATAAACTTATTTTGTGGAAAACTGCCAATTTTAATTCATCTTTGGATTTAATGGTTCTCTAATGTAAGAGCACTAATATCAATGATATGCACTTTTTTAACAGCATAATATTAAACATAAACCAGCCAGCATTGAGGCCATATTTTATCACGAATACATGATATTCTTAAAATAATTCTCAGCTTTTGTAAAATCTACATTTAAATCATGTTCTGGAGCTCCCATATTTTCTGAGCCTTTTTCAGGCCCAATCAAAGAAACAGGCACTTCGGATACATTAATTTAATATTTTAAATTATTCTTATGAGAAAATAGGACTCCAGTGCATTGACGAACAAAGCAAAAATAAAATGCACAATTTTTTAGATGGACTCACCACTGAAAAATAATTATGTTTTGAAAAACACGAGAAAGCTAATCATGATTACTACGTCTTTTGAAATCACTATACCCAGATGAGAGGTAGGGGGAATGTGCTGAGGGCAGCTACTATAAGGCACCTCTGTGGAATAAGTAAGAAATACTAGCATATTTAACTGAAGTCAAGTTGCAGAATGAGCAGTGGCAGTGATTTACTCTGAAATTATTTTGTAAATTCATGCACACAGACTATATGTGAGGCAATGGAAGTAAGGCAACATTTATGATAAAGACATTAACTAGCATAAAATGGCTAGTGCTATTTACACTGGATGGAATAATGGAAATAACGTAGGATCTTGGGGATCCAAAGTATGATAAACATTAGCTCAAAGATGTGTTGTCTGAATTATACACTGTTGATTGTGGCAGATACCTCCTAACTGTGGGGTAAGTGTTACTGGAAACTTTTTAGTACCCTTTCCATGTACAATTAATTTGGGGGACTATCATCTGTAATTTCTGCAATTGTTAATATTAATGTTAACTGGAGTCTGGTACAATTCAATGTATTTCTTCTTATTGATGATGAATACAAATATGCTTAAGAGACAAACAGCAAGCAAGATATTAAAGACGTGTATGAGGTGCATTAGTACCTTTCAAGTAGAGTGATTGCTAAAAATGCACAATTATGTCAAGCTAGAAGTGGGCAAAATTTTTTAAGATAGAAGCTTGAAGTTATCTGTGTGTCAAACTCCAAGAGAATATGTTCAATCTCAATAACATGTTAGTTGTAGTGAAACTCATCACAACGCAATACACATTTCTCTGGAAGAATCAGTCCCTGTAACTCTAATCACAGTCAATTGGACCAAAATTAAGTGAGCAACAACTGCAGCAGGGTAGGAACCCTGCAGTTTAATTGGTAAGTGCATATCAGTAATGCAGGTTACATGTCATGGGTAAACAGAACATTGCTAGAAGAACAAGTAGCCTACTTGTAACTGCATACAAAAAGCGAAGTAAATTGTACAGGGAAGACTTGCAGGTCCAGATCGATAATATTACTTCAGAGTGTCCAGCTGGAGTACTTCTGCAAACATCAACTTCTTTTGTTAACTTTTTTTTTGGGGTATTTAACTAGTATTTGACCCAAAAATAAATAGCATGAAAATGATCTTGAGCAAAATTGATTGCTATATTATTAACTGAAAATATGAAATGAGAAGAATACTTTGCCATCCCAGGAAGAATAAATACTGGCATGTCAATAAACATTAGAATGATATTGTAGAAAAGATACCTATGGGAAATGTACCACGAGAGAAAAAAATGAGACGTATGTCAACCACAAGTGGATGCTAATAGATTAAAATGTTGAAAATCCTTTTTTGGGCTATAATGATCACATTATGCTAAATTACATTGTGTATGATCAGAAGAGTAAAAAAATAAAATAAAGCACAACTACCGACGTCCTGTTAGGCTCTGGAAGATTTCTTGGAAAAGGTTCAGCTGTCAAAAGTAACCACAAACCTCTACATAATGTGCCCAATTCCATTTTACAACTAAAGTCAGTACTCAACAAATTACAGCCAAATATTCACACAAGGGTAAAGTAGAAGGTGGCAGGTCAAGAGTTTATCTGAACCCAAAAAGAGGGGGAAAATAACCCTTAAAGAAATCATTCCAAATGAAAACAAAATGTCAGCCTTTAGAATAATTTGACTAATATCCATCATTTACAGGGCATGATTTAAAAATGTTAATATCACAGTCAAAATTCTTATTGTGTAACCTTACGCCCGCAAAACATTGTATTAATTCATTAAAATCTATGTTCTATCCAAAATACATAGGCATTCTCAGTCCTATAATTAGACAATGAATGTAACAGTAGACAGATATTTGAGTTACCATGGTTCATAAAACACTGCCAATTGCCAGGAACTTCAGTGGGATCACGAGTAGAAGGAAGATACCGCCACTTGGAACAACTCTTATTTGTGCACTGTACCCACAATCCCACATTTCGTTTCCTTTGTAGTCGAAATAACTTTGATCTTGGAGAAAGGGCCATCATCAGAACACTGCTAGACTGACTTGATACAAGCTGGGATGAATTGGGTGTCGGATGATTGGCTCTTCGATGACCAATACTTCCAGCACTCAACTGACTGTCATTAAGTACTCCCCCAGTAGGAGTCAAAAATTCTTTTTGCTGGGTGCCTCTCACATCAGGAGTTTTCGGGCAATTCTGAAAACCATGCAAAGATAATACACATTCAGTATCTCTTCATTTTCATTTTACCGACTATTCAAGCCATTATGCTAAGAGGTTGATACTTTTTTCTTGGAATCGGGTATATTAGGTCTCTTTAGGTCACTAGAATCTGATGGTTTGGAAGAGGTCTTGGGTTTCTTAGAGGTTTTACATAGCAGGGGTTTGGACTTCTTAGGTTTGGATAGATTATCAGGTTCTCCTAGGGAAATCATTACAACATTATTAATTTATGAAGACAAAAATTATTTGATACGATTCCTTTCAAAATATCTTTAAAAATGAAGGAATAGATTACTATGTACCCTGAAGAGCTGGATCATCAAAATTCAGTCTGGTTGGTTTCACTTTTAAGTTTAAAAGGGCTATCTTTGATTTAATTTTCTTCTTCTTGATCGGTGGAAGCACGCTATTGTCAATACGCTGATCAGGAGTCTTCACTGCAGTCCTAAATAAATATTAATTGATAACTTAAACGGCTCATATCAGTATTTTCAGTCATGTATTCTCGAGGTTTCTTTACCCATTTGCATTGTCTAATTCACTTGAACCCTCTTCAGCCGATTCTGCAGGAGATAAAGCCGCATTTGGTTCGGGGACGGCAACGTTATCTTCCTACAATATATGAATCAGCATTTATAAAAGAAAAATGCAACAAACTATTTTAAAAAGTGGAGTAGTCATACCTCTTTATTTCCCTCTACATGGAGAATATTTGTCAACTTTCCGTTTTTGTCTAATTTTGTTTTGCTTAAAACCGAGGTAAATAAATCATCATATTGAGCTTCCGAAAAGGGTCGACTTACTTTTGCCTTATTTATGGGAACAAAAGGACAGTGAGAGCATTAGCAGAAAACAATTACAAATTGAATATTGGCGTGGTTTATTGCTAAATCGTACCACAAGTACCTTCAATTTAACTTCTTCCAATGGTTCAGAACTACTTTCCTCCATGTTTCCTACTATCTTTCCGGGACATTTTTCTCCTTTTAAAGACGGAGATACAAATTTCTTTGATGCTACGTGCTTAGGCATTTTCGAATAACATCAACTGAAACACAAGAAACGCGGATGCAGAAAAATATTTCTGCAGAAACAGTCTGGAATGATCCAATCAAGAGAATTAATGATAATAGCAATAAAAATGGAATAACTTCTTCCCAAAGTCCTCAATAGACATATAGATTCCAATATTTTCCTTAATATGCTTTTGCCGCCTCTTTATTTCACTGATTTCTCCAGAGAACTACTAGAGTCCTCTACATTTATAAAGAGGAACGAATAGTAAATAAACCTCAGTTCCTACAAACGTTTTTATCAATAAATATTTAGTATAAACTTGTGAATAGACCTTGATAGTATTAAAATTTATTTTAATCATACTATATTTGCTTTATAAGGCATATTTCCAAAACTGTTTCCAAAGGTACACTCCCACATTCAGGTTTTAGTGCAACCCCTAGCTGGCGAGGGCGAAAAAGAAAACGGTGAACGGAAACGTACCCATCGTCATCCATCGTTGATGGTGGTCGACTTCGTCAAGGGTGTGCACCGTGTATGATAATTCTTATCTTTGTATTTGTGCAATTCGTTATGTGATCAGTGGTGTCCATTCAGGTTTAGGGAACGTGCTTCAGTTCACTGCAAAGGTAAATTTCTTGAAATAGATGGTGGGGATATTGAAATCATTGTTCTTTTATTATCGTATTTGTGAGGTTCATTGGGATTCGGATAACCGTTCATGAGACGCATGCGCAGTGTTGCGCGGAAGACTGTATACAAACTCACGTGGGGACGAACCAAAGTGAACTAATATGTCATTAGTAATTAATATGAAAGTGACAGTTAAATTTAATGGTTATTTAATGCTTCATGTTTTAAAAGAAATGCTTTTTTAACAATTAAATTTTTTTAAAGGTTATGTTTTAAAATCTTTTAATCTTCAAGTTCGGGTGGGTGTAAGAATTCCATGGGGTTACGATATATCTTTTCATAAATATATTCTTACTAATGAAGTTACAGTGCAGTTGTCATCCTCCCCTGTTGAAATCTTTAATGTTCTTCATTTTTCATGGTAAAATTAATTAGCATTAACATTTTACAGGGCGTATATGGCATCGACTCAACTCAAGAGGAGGATTGGAACGAGCATTTCTGCCACCGAGGATGCCACCAAGAAAAAGGCAAAGGGAGACTCCGAAATGGAAGCAGAAAAATCACGGAAGAAATCGATAAATTCTTACGCTACTCCTAGCCCCAAAAAGCCTAAACATGAAAACGATGCTCGACACTTCAAATTTGCACGAAGAAGGGCATCCAGTCTATCTGGAGGCAGTGGGAAGTACTTATCTTTGCATAAAAGACGAAAAAAGGAAGGTATTATTCCACCGACAAAATTTCTCTTAGGCGGGAATATTTACGATCCCTTGAATTTGAACAGTCTGCAAGATGAAGAGATAAATAGGTGAGCATCCAAAGATTTACGTTTTATTCCTTGGTATCATATATTTCTTGATATTCCACTTTAGATGTAGTAGGATTCATGTAATGCTGATGTATTTGGTAATTTTTGTTTTTATTTTAGGGCCGTTAATGCTGTTAGTCCGCACTCGTCACCGTTGCCCACGCCTCGTCACAAAAAAGAGCAAATTCAAGTCTTGATCCCTCCGAACATCAACGATCCCCTGAACTTGGCAGCTGGGGAAGATGATGATAATTTTGAGTTGAAATTAGTTTCCCCCAAAAAACGAAAGGGCCGAAGACGCAGGAGGCACTTCGCCGCTAGTCCTACCGGTGATGGCAAGGAGGATCATCAGCATGCCCCTCCCTCTCCCCTAAAACCGAACATTACATCATCTCCTCCACCCACCGTAAGTGCTCCTAACGAAAGTACTGAGGTCCTCGACAGCACTCCCGAAGGTGGACAAGAGCCTCAGGAAGTGGAAGTGGACTCGAATAAGGAGAGCGATGAGAGTCCTAAGGATAAGGACAGAAAATTCACGGGGAGAAAGGGTGGGGGGACCGCTACAGAAGAGAGGAAGGCGGGGGGAGGCAACAGGAAGGTGTCGCAGGACACCAAGGACAGGATCGTGAGTCCTGTGGTCCCGCAACCAGGGGCGCGCAAGAGACCACCTTCGTTCGGTAGGAGTGCATCCAGAGTCGAGAGTGGGGAGGGGGCCCCAGAAGGAAGATCAGGGGGTGACGTCCGAAGGGTAGGCGGTAAACCCCCAGCATCCCAGGACCATGGTAGTCAAACGAAACGGAATTTCAACAAGAAGAGCATCAATTACCAGTACGGAAATTACAATAGGTAAGGTGTATTTCCACAATTTCCCTTCCATGATTGGTGTACTAGACTTTTGGGGACAGGATTTGGCTGGGTTTATACGAGGGTGATGCTCCCGGGAACATTAAGAATATCTACTGTGTGTGATCATGGTTTTCAGATTGTGGCATCGCAAAAAAAAAATAGAAAGCTTGATTGCCAATGGGCGTAA
Source organism: Hetaerina titia (assembly GCA_037158775.1). Classification (NCBI taxonomy): domain Eukaryota; kingdom Metazoa; phylum Arthropoda; class Insecta; order Odonata; family Calopterygidae; genus Hetaerina; species Hetaerina titia. The sequence continues at coordinate 12,296,445 of CM073771.1, forward strand.
AATATTTAGGCATAGTTGAAGTTAAATCACTTAACGAGTGTGGTTTGCAAGGTCCGTGCAAAAATGGAAATTATTATGACACTTATCCAAATATTCAATAATAATATTTCCTTAAAACCTAAAAATATACCCTCCAAATCTGTCACAAGTGATGGAAGGGTCTTTGAGGTCTATGAGCAGTCATGACACCCACTTGTCTAATTACTGATGCAAAAGAATGCATGATCTCTCTGAAGATAGCTATGGCATTAGCAATTTCTCACACCTCCACTGTTCTCTCATCCTTCACAATATCATAGATTTTATCGATGATTCCTGGAGTGGTGACTTCAAGTTATATATATGTATAACCACAGACCTATTACAAACACTCAAGACCCCTAGGTGCAGACTGGTGAGGTAATGAAAGGGCAGATTCACCACAAAATTATCTTCAGTTCATTCCTTTTTTGGAGATTACTACTTTTGATTCAAATGAATGCTTAACATGGAGTAGTAGAGATTGATCTCACTGAAGTGTGTGTACCTTCAAGAAATGCTACTAGCTGTTGAACTTCTATATGCAGGAGTGGGGTCTTTTCTTTGACTTTGCATGAATTTTTCAAATTACCATGCTATTCCTTTGTTAATTTTCTTTACCTCTAGTTTTTCTAATCCTGGGTGCTATTTTGACATTAAGTTATTAAAGGAGTGAGTCAAAGGTGTGTTTGATCACCTCTTTTATTTGAGGCTCATGTTCAGGATTGATAAACTTTGGAGGGAAATAAATGTTATAGTGAAGATACAACATGATAAAATAGATGTGTTAAGGTTTTTGCCTGTGCACCGTAAATTATTTAGGCATAGTTGAAGTTAATCACTTAAAGGGGGTTTGGTTGGTTAACCACGTATGTGTGTGTGAGAGTCATGAATATTAGAAATGTAATGGATATATCCAGAATTATTCCTGCATCATTACTGCAAACAATTATTTTAGTTTGTATACAAAATAAATACATTGTAAAAAAAATAAAAGAACAAGAAAGTAGTTAAAGTAAAAGAATACCCATGCCAGTCATTCCACGTCAACTCATTTAAGGTCCCACACCTAAATTGCATCATTTTTTACAGTGCCATTTTGACCTTGGTTAGCCCAAATCCAATTAATTTTAGCTCCAATTTAAATATCTTTAATGTAATATCTTTATCTGAAATGAGGCTTTGTGTCCACAAAAGCACATGAAATATTGGCCTCAATGTAAATTTAGCAAGATAAGCCCCCTATTAAAATTCAAGTAAATATCTTAACTAGTGAACTGTAATTTTTTTTTAGAACATGTAACCTCTAAGTCCAAAAATGCTGTCAAGATCATTATCACTTGAGAAATTTTCTATTGTAAATAATTTGAACAAAAATGACATGTTTAGGTTCTGGTTGCACAAATTGGAAAGTTAAATGTGTAAAAAGTAAATTTTAATTGATATCAGTTTTGATTGCAGGTGTTATATATTTGTAAACTAAGTGATTACTATCACTCCACCCATTTTTTTGTCATAAAATGCATCTTTGTGTGAGCATAGTAATCTCATTCCAATATCTCTTTATTTTGTGCTTAAACTTTTCTTATGGATTGTAACGTATTGGGGATGCAAGGTTTTATCATTTATGAGCCATTAATCTTCGACATTGAGTGGACATTGCTGGTCTCTCATATAGGTATTTTTTTGAAGTAGAAATATTTCAAAGAGGTTTTAAGATTTAGCAATCAATTCATTAGAATTACCATGTAACACTTTCAGATTGCAAAAGTCATTCACCTTGATGGGGATCCCAGTCAAGGCGATTGATTTTTACTCTCTTAAATCGTTGCTTTGTAATGCACATTTCGAGGATGATTCCGTTAAAAGTTGTTTGTGGCATCTCCTGCACTTTCTTGAAATTCAATGGAAGTTCATGTGAATAGGCTGAAATCGACTATATTTATAGAAATGTCACCTAGTGTAACAATTTTTTTTGCAGACGAGTGATCATCATTAAAAAACCTTGAGTCACTCACCAAAAGTTAATTCTTTGTTGCATGACACGTGGAGATTAGTGACCACAGACTTTTTCAAATTGTTTTTGCCACTCTGGGTTTCCCTCTCTGCCATAGAGAATGGCTATGCACAATCGGCCTGTCAGGATAATACTGGAGAATATTTATACAGGGGATATATGTCATTTATTCGGTTGTGTGTCCGATCTAATGAAATTCACTGGAGAAATCATGCAGTGATTTTGTCTAAGTAGATGTTCATGATGGCACTACAATAATGCTAACAGATAGTGACGTTCTTGATGCCACTACACCAAGTGGAACATTGAAAGTGTGGGTGACATGCCGTAGTGATGGTCTCCCCTAGTGCTGTTGATGTCCATTGGATGTTTAAGTGTGTCTGCCAATGTTTGAAAATTGACTAACTATGGGAAGAAAATACTACCTTGAACAAAAAGTTCCCGGAATAACAACCGTGTGGCGCTCACATCGTTCCGATTTGAGTTCTGTTTTTTTTGTTAAATTGGTACATCTGTTGTTGATATTCCCTTTAAATCTTAGTGTCATAACTTGACATTTGCAAAAGTTACGTAGCCAAGAGTACATCTATCTCTGTGTGTGTTGGCGATTTTTTACAATTGCAGAAATGGATTTAAATTTGCAACAACGAACTTGTATTAAATTTTGCGTAAAAAACGGATTTAGTGGCGCACGGACGTTGGAAATGTTGGAAAAGTGTTTCGGCAACGATTCTCTAAAAAAACGGTCGTTTACCAGTGGCACGAGCGGTTCAGAAGTGGTCGTGAGTCAATCGAAGATGATGAACGCAGTGGCAGACCATCGACATCGAAAGTCGGTGAAAAAATTGATAAAGTAAAAGAAATGTTGGTCAATAACTGCAAATTAACCATCAGAGAAATAGCGGAGGACTTGAACATTGCCTATGGATCCGCCCAAGACATTGTGGTTAATGATTTGGGTTTCCGTCGTGTAGCAGCAAAGTTGGTGCCAAAAGACCTCAGTTTCATGCAAAAAAGAGACCGTGTTGACGTCGCAAAAGACATGATTTGCGAAGCTGAATCCGATCCCACATTCATCAAAAGGATCATTACTGGAGACGAGACGTGGGTTTATGAGTACGACACGCAATCCAGACATCAGGCAAGTGAATGGCGTTCACCAAATGAGCCGAGACCAAAAAAACCACGTCGTTTTCAGTCAAAAAAGAAGGCAATGCTGACGGTTTTCATGGATTACAACGGTGTAGTGCATCATGAATTTTTGCCAGAAGGCCAGACAGTAAACAAAGAGTATTATTTGGGCGTTATGAGACGTTTGCGTGAAGCAATTCGCCGAAAGAGACCAGAAATCGTCGCACAGTGCGTTGAGACCGTCGCACAGTGCTATCATTATTCGTAATTTTTTGACGAAAAATGCAACAAATACCATCCAACAGCCACCGAATTCACCTGATTTGGCTCCCTGTGACTTCTTTCTGTTCAATCGAGTTAAAAAACCATTACGGGGAACGCGTTTTAGCAGCCGAGAGGAAGTAATGGAAAAATCGCAGGAAGCACTGATGGACATACCGAAAACCGAATATAAAAAATGTTTCGAGGATTGGATCAAGCGCTGGCATAAGTATGTTGCAGTCGATGGGGATTACTTTGAAGGGGACAATATAGATTTAGATGAATAAACTTGTATTTTTAATTTTCTGAATAAATTCCGGGAACTTTTTGATCAAGGTAGTATACGTTATGGTTGATGGTTTGGAACATTTTGTGAAGCATAAAATAACCACAGAAAAAACTGACTTTTTGTTAAAAAGTAGAATTTAATGTGATAGAATGATCCTTAAAAAGTTCTAGCATACATTAAACTGTAAAATATTATTAATCACAGTTTGACAGGTAAGTTAATTGGCTTATGAAAGTGTGCTTTTATATTACACACATTCCAGTCAACAAGGAAACATATGCATTGTTACTTAGTATGTACATATATATGTAATTTGAAGGAGCAGAAAAATTAGGTTAGAATTCTAATCGCCCTAAGTTTGATTTCCACGAATCCCTCGAGTTTGTCCCATACATTTTAGTTAATCATTTTTCACTGTATGTATTAAATGGGCATGGGGAGCTGTAGCAGTTATTCTCATATCAAACTATGTGCAATATAGGGAAGAAAACTATATGGTGACAGCATAATACTGAGAATGATAAAAATCCATTGTTTTCTATAATTTGTCTTGGATATATTCACTGAACTCATTTAATTGTTAAAAATACTATATTTGTGGTTAAGTTAGGTTTTGTGGAATGGTGTTGGTTTAACACATTTCAAAATATAACAAAGTCTTGCATAACTAATAACCAAATATTATGAAGCATGATGTAATACAGTGAGCACATCTGTTGTTGAAAGCATTGCTATCAATGGTGGAAAGTTGAGTAACAATATCATCACATATCACTCTGGAGGAAAATTTCATTTAATGCAGCTACAGTATCTCCTTCTAATTACAATACTACTTGCAGTACCATGTTGACATCTGTGAACAGTGAAAAAATACTTTTGACTTTCATTCCTACCTAGCAAAAGTAACAGTCCCCAGCTTTACTTAGAGGAATTCCTTCCTGAATTATATGCATCTACTTGGCAAGATGTAATTTTGCTTTCCTCTTATTGGATTTATGGAGAATACAGTTACAAACTAGCTTTTATTTGAGTGATATTTAAATAAATTTTATTGTGTAAGTGTAACATGTAAAATATATCTGCAGTAAAAGTCAGTGCATGTGTACTCATACATTGTTTGTGTCAGTGAAGTTTTAGGATGTCTAGGAAGAAGAGGGGTCAATTGTCTGAATGTTGTTAGCTCCAATTATGTTGAATTTTGGCTGTTGTTCATCTCATCGATGAGAGAAATTCACTACCTCTGTAGAAAATTTTATTTTTGGTTATTATTGCCTTTTTATCTTCCATTTCCAACAGTTATGATACTATAATGGTGTGGCTCTTATGTCTATAAATACTGAAATATTTTTCATATATGTTGAATGAATAACTTGACAATAATAATTTTTTTATTTAAGTCGGTAGCATATTTTAGTACTTTATTTTATTATTTTAGTATATTTTTTTAGAAATAATTGTTAACAGTGGCAATAAAGATACCCACTTAATTTTTACCAAGATATGCTTGACCTGAGGCTTAAGCTCGCAGGAAGATAATTACATTTCCATTATTTATTTCCTATGAAGGACAGAATAATTTTTATTAAAGTCTGAGATATACATAGGAGTAGATACATTTCATACCCCAAATAAGTTCAGAACCATTTAAACTAACAGTGCTTTCTCTATTTTTTTATGATGAGTAGGAAAATACATTGGTTTGCAATGTTTCAAACATTTTTTAAGGAGTCAAATTCAGTTGTATATGAAATTATATAACTTAATAAATGATTTACAGAAAATATTATAGGAGAATTTAATATGGAGATTATTGCTGTGGATATTAAACCTGGTTTTTGACTCATTCTGGCCTTACTTAAATTCAGAGATCTGTGGGAAATCCCATGAAAGTTATTTTAATGGAGTTATCCATTGATGTGCTCCGAAATGTGAATTTCACAGTGTAAACATCGTTCGTCTTGACTGTAAAATTAACAGGCATGTTTACATTAACTTGTGATATTGCATGTGCAGTAATTTTTCATAACATCTTGTTCCTTTTTAGCTTCTAGAAAATCACAGTGTAAGAAGATCCCTATGTAGATTAATTTTCTAAAGCAAGGAAATCGTGTGGTCCAGGCTCAAATCTTGATCATGGCAAATTATTTTTCCACTGTGAAATTCCTGCATTTTGGCCTATCTTATTCATTTTTATTTCTCCTCGGTGCAGTTTTAATTTCAGTTACTATCTGGTAATTTGCAGCTATTGGATAGTTTTTATCTCCTTCAGAATTGGAAGAATTCTGTTTCAACAATGGAAAATTGTAGTGACCTTTACAATTTTTCTTGGCACTTTTTCAAATATATTCATGGAGTGCATTTCAAATCAATATGAGTGGCTATAATTTAAGAATTTATTTATAAATTAGTAGGTCAAAATGTTCTTCAAGTTGTGCAAACATTCCTTGATAGTCATTTTATTAATTAACTTCCATGCTATACCTTATATTAAACTTACTAAAATTTTTCATATTTTTATGTTTCAGGTATTATGGGTACAGAAATCCTAGCCACACAGATGACAATCGTCTACAGTATTTACGCCGTGACTTGTTTGATGGGAAGGATGTGCTAGATATTGGCTGCAATGTTGGGCACATAACTTTGGTCATTGCAAGGGACTTAGGAGCACGTTCAGTGATTGGAATGGACATTGACAAAAAACTCATTGAAGCTGCCAGAAACAATGTGAGACACTTCTTGGGCATTTCTGGGCCACGTAGCAAGCACAGAAGTGGTAGTAGGCATGCTACACCAGTTGCTTTGAAGCAAGAAGAAAAGTTCCCTTCTTCAATGCCAATTCTCTATGGTCCCATTGATGCAGGATACTCGCACTTTGCTTCCAAATCCAGTGACATGCACAAAATGAAAGAGAGTAAGGGCTTTGAGTTCCCTCACAATGTGCAATTTGTGCAGGTAAATAGTGTATTTTAATAGCATTTATAAATTTGGTTCATAATAGTTGAAGAAAAAGTGGTAGAATTTACCTTGTGGGCCCATTTTTCATACTCCATTCAAACAAAAAGAAGATTATTTGTGAATGTTTTTTTGCAAAATCTTATTAGATAGGGGGCATGTTTCTGCATTGTCTTTGATAGTGTTTGGATGTATTGGAGTGTAATTTTATCGTCATTTTGCATTTGTCAAACCTTCTTAGAGATTTTAACATCAGTCATCACATTTATTGGGAAGACGTGTGAGATATTAAATGTGAAGTTAAGTAAATTCCTATAGCCATTAATAGGAGAACTTTTGAAAGCTCCAATGACATTATTTCTGCCAGCTGATTAAACTTCAACAGCAAGAGCACTGTTTGAACAGTACTATGGTACTGACATCTTATTGCTGTCAAGCCCCTACTTCTCCCCGTTGATGATCACCAGCTGACCGAAATAACATTATTGGAGCTTTCTTAAGTTTTCATATTATTGGCTATAGAAATTTACTTAGTCGCATTTATTGTTTGGTGGCATATCAATGACTATCTTTCTCTTCATTCAAAGTCATTGTTTTGGTGTAGAATCTCATTTATTATCAGTCTGTACATGATTTATGATACAAAATTCTCAAGGCCATTCTTTGATGTTGTATGAAAAATATTTCATTATTTACCACATCTGCCTAAATAGAAGGTGACCCTGGAATTCAGCCAACTCTCTCCCCCTCAAATCACCATCATAGTTGGAAAAAGTATTTTTTGAAAATTTGTGGTTAAGCATTCCAGGCAAGTAAAGAAACCAAAGCTATGTTATTCATTGCATTTTTACCAGGGTAACATGAGAATGGTGATGATTAGAATCTTGTAAATAACCTTTTTAAATGAATTTATCTTTTCATAATCTCAATTTAATCACCCAAATCCAACCTATTGGACTGGGTGGGTGATGTCTGTCAATTTGTTTTCAAAAATATTAAGGTGGACAGCCTTATGGTTCACAACACTTCATCCAACCTCTATGACCGCTGTCTATGAAGAGGTTAATTTTTTCTGAGTCAATTAAAAATCAGGAGAGCTCATGTCAAAGTAGTATGGTTGATGCTTTGTGGTTTCCCTTTAATAACTCAATTTTAATTCAGCATCTTTTTCCATTCTTTCTAAACCACAACTTAATGGCATTCTTGTATTAGTACCATAAAATAGTGAATGCCATTACTTCGGGTCATCCTCTCTTTCCATATCACTGCAATTCCACATCTGCATATTCCACAACTTGGATTACTTATTTAATGCCAGAAGTTGCATCATGGAAAGCAGTTTTTTTATTGTTTTTTAATCTCCCCTCACATAGTCCACTTAAATATTGCATGTATTATATTGTTGTTCCTTCTCTGATGAGTTATGATTCAAGGTGTTAGTCAAATCATTGGAGAACAAGTCTATATGCTATTAGTGTTCACACAATTAACTATCAAAGTATGCCATTGAATTACTAGTAAATTATGTTGAAAAAATACAAAATGAAAATAACAGAAACTATAGATAAGTTTCTTAGACTTATCAACAAATAATGCTAACTTTTATTCTTTATGATACTATGTATGCCCTGACAGAATTGATATATTTTGTAGGATCAAATTTCAGCTAATGGTTGATTTTTTCATTCCTAATTTGATATTAAACATTGGGTTATGTTGGGGAAAATACATAATTACTGTTTCCACAATGCCATATGAAACATTTTAATTTAATTTTCTTATTTTGACTCCTTACAACCCTGAAGTTTTTATTTTTCATCCATTGTGTTGTGTCAACATAACTGCAGTGTACACATATTTGCAATAAATTAACTTCCTGTGTAAGGATAGGTAAACCATGATGACTTGGTGATTGAGATTGAAGGTAAAATGGACAGCAGGTTTGCCTTCAATATTATTTTTAAGGTTCCTTGCAGTTAAAACAATGACCATAGTTCTGAATTGTTCTGCATTCAATGTATGATTTACCTGAAGTTTATTTGAATAATAACTTTAAAATTTCATTTATGAGACTAAATTTGTTGTAGTCCTACTTTCATAGCTACTTGTTTAAGTCTTCTCTCTCATGATGCCTCGTACATTGGCATTGTTATGCTTCAGGTGTAATTTTATTTCATTGTTTGAAATAATATTTTTGGTTCACTTCATCTGTACTTGATACCTCTGATATACTCTCCTGAAAAGTGCTGTCAGTATTTAGGGATTAACTCAGTTAATGTTGTGTGCTATACTCGCTAGATAAGCCAGAAGTCTCCTTGCATAATCATGCTTGATGTAGTCATTGTACTGCAGTGTATTGGTTGCATAAAATTTCCTTAATGGTAATTCATGATCTCAGTGTTCAAAATACTTACAACTTAATAACAGCAGCTGAAGGTAAAATACACATTTGGCAATGTAGTTGTACAGAAATTAGAATGTTCTGCTCAATAATGTCAAGTTCCTATGAGATGATGCTTTGTGTCAAACATGTAAGAGTTTAATTTTTTCTCACCAATTGATTTGTGTGAACAAACTATGGCTAGATTACTCAAGATTTCGCTTTACTGAAGAGTAGGCTAGACACAACCAGCAATATTGTAATAGTTAATAATTTCAGAATGATAAATGAACAGATGAGATGATCAGAATGGGCCTGTTCACATTATATGGTACTTAGGAGAAACTAGGTTTGAAAAAATGGACTCATGATTTAGAATGCAGTGAAAATTATCTAATTGTAAGAGTAACAGGGCCATATTTTGTTCACTAAATGGTTAAGTACTGTTAGGTGAACGATACTCTTGTCATTTGCATGAATTTTGACTCCTGGGTGGACAACTTTAGCCGATTCTTTCTTTAGATGATTGGAGGAGTCATATTGTTTTGCCGAAAGAGTTGGTGCAATTGCCTACATTGTTTGTTCTTACTCAGGTCAGCACCATGTAAACATGACCCTTGAAGAAACTGGTAGTGGTGCGAAACAAGGGCTTAAAATTACAGAAGTTTTATTACTTGTAATGGGTTTTGTTTTCATGTGTGGATAAATTAGTTCAATTTTATGTTTATAATGTTTTTAATGGAAATATTGTTGTACATTTTCCGCATATGAAATCTTTTAAGAGTTTCTTTGCTACATGCTCTGTCATCACTAAGTAATTTTTACTTTCTTTTCCTAGGGAAATTATGTCCTTGACTGTGATTTATTGCTGGAAACTGAGCAACCTAAGTTTGATGTGATTCTCTGCTTGAGCGTAACAAAGTGGGTTCACCTCAACTGGGGTGATGAAGGACTGAAACGAGCATTCCGGAGAATGTTTTTGCAGCTTCGACCTGGCGGGAAGTTGATTCTTGAGCCACAGGCATGGGCGTCGTACAGGAGGAAGAAGAACATTACGGTAAGATAGGAGTGTGGTTCTTGTCCAAGGAGGCAAAGTTTCCGTGTTACTAGATGTTAATTTGGTTTGGCTTGATAATATTCTCTCCCTATCCTGCCTATTTGTAGCCACTGTGTGTTTTCAGCATTATATGAAATATTTCTCTTTTGGGGCTCAGTGAATGTCTACCTTTGGCTCATACCTTAGCAACCAGATGAGGTGACTTTTTTTGGATCAAAAGTTACCCTTATGACCAGTAATAATTGATTCTGTTATTATATTGAAGTTGGGAGCTGTGGTTTTGAAACTCTTCATGGGCCATTTTAATTGGCTCTCATAAATTTCTAAACAGCATACTTGCTTAAATGTATATTTATTTTGTAAGTCGTAATTGTTGTTTAATAATGCATCTATCTAAACTCAGCTGCATTCTTAATACACTCAAGTCAAGGGTTCTAGTTTTTTAAGGGAAGATAAGAAAGAGTAGGAGTCAGAAGGTCTGTGTAGAGTCTGTTCTTCAATGAGTTGGCTGCAAAAGGCCCCAGTGGGGTGGCCATGTGATGGTGTGTCGTGGAATACATTATTGAGGAAGACAATGAAAAGCCACCTCAATTATCTCCCCATATTAAGTATGACTGCACACATTAAGGTAATAAATTCTGGCAACTATAGGACTTGGCCCACTGGGTTAGGTTTTATGCCTGGCCAGGGGGAAACCAAAGCCTTCTCAGTGATTATGACATAACGTCCTTGCACAGAGTACATAGTGTTGTAATGTACAAAGTACATAGAATTTTTGGATGATGATGAGGACAGAGAATCTGGAGAAAAGAAAAGAGTTGGGGAAGGGGATATATGATAGATGTGAGATTGAAAGATGTGGGAATTACTGGAGTGATAGTATGTTGGTGGGAGAGGAGAGTTGGAACAGCACAGGAAAGGGTAGCAGAGCAAGAATCAGGATGAGCAATGATTGGCAGGTGAGTGAGGCAGTGCTGCCCTTTATTGCTGGTCCCTTTGAACATATATGCTGAGGATATGTTAAAGGTAGCATGGGAAGAGTTGAGCTGGGTATTTAAGAAAATAGGAATATGATCAAGCAATAGTTAGTCATAAGCTAAAGGATTGCAGTTATTATTGACGGGAGCAATGGTATAATAGGAAGAAATTTGGTCAGGAGAAAAATTGTACTATCGAAAGAGGTATTTGCAAGAAGAAGGGATGTGTGATGGATACACTCCGTAAAAATGTAAAGGAAAGATTAATAAATACTTGAATTGAATTGGTGGGTTAGTGCAGTATGCATGCGAGGCCTGGTCTTCATGGAGGATGAAGATATATTATAGAAGCTTTTGAAATGTGAGTTTGGGAGAGAATGGAGGAAATAAGTTGGACAGAAAGGGATACAAGCCGAGAGATTTTAAATAGGATGGGTGAAGAGAGGAACTTACCAGAGGAAAATCTGGAAGAGCAGAAAAAGTGGATGGTGCAAATATTGAAAGATAGAGGTATACTAAGGCCATAATAGAAGGAAGATTGATAGGTATATTGATTGGGTGAAGGAAGAGAGTGGGTTTTCTAAACAGCATGAGACAAGCAGAAGTTGCAAAGAAATGAAAAATCAATGTAGGGCAAATAAGGAGGAATTGCTCTTGGTACTTAGATGTAAATAGTCATTTGGGACTGTCCAAAACCTACCTTGAAATCGGTAAATTACTTTGAATAATTACATGAATTCTTTTCCTAAATACAGCCTAAGTATCTGAGTTGATTACCATTTTATCAGTGCTTAATTCATAACTAATTTGGGAGCTTGAGTGTGTCTTTCTGTTCTCACTGTCAACCTAAGGACTGGATCCCCTCTCTCATGTGTGAAGGAGTATATGGGATTAAGAGTACATGTAGAGAATCACACATTGGCCAAACAGGAAGTTCCTTTAGATGCAGACTTAAGGAGCACCAAAGGTTCATGGAAAAGAAACAGTTGTGACTCTCGGCAATTGCTGAACATTCATGGTTGGAACCAGGACATGAAATTGACTGTGTCCAAAAAAGTGCTGACTAGGGAAAATTGCTAATTCTTAAGACTTATAAGAAAAGTGGTAGAAATAATGATAAATCTGAAGAATTTCAACCATGAGGATGTTTACACCCTTACTTCAACATGAAAAAGGGTTTTTCCCCCTTATCACCTAGGAACAGCCAATGAAGATCACTTCGACCTGAAGATGCCTCCAGGACTGGGGGCGAAACTGTTGTCTAACAAGCCATCCTATATGGTAGAAATTCTCAGAAGTAGCATGGAACAATATCCACCATCTTTCCACCTCATATCACACATATTTATATTCCATCTAATCATCTCTCGATAGTTGTTTTTTTTAACTTCCCTGCCCCCATTGTCGTATTGTGACAAACATTCCATTTTCAGAAAGTTGCATTTATTTTCTGGGTCTTGTTTTTTACTACTATGAGTAAGATTTTGTGTGATAGTAAGTCCTTGATGCCAAACATGGAATCCACACCCCTGAGGGCTGAGTCCTATTAGACCTGGATTCACAAACCTGTGTTATCATGGCTATTCATGATTGAGATGGTTTCTCATTACTTTCCTCAATATGTTTTCAACATGACACTATCACCAGCCACCTAACTGAGGAACATACATTATATGAACTACCTTTCATCTGATACATGCCCTTCAACCTATCTGCCTTGGGTAACCCTACCTGGAGTAATTTTATTTGCTCCCACCAGTGGCTAACAGGTGCTGGCAATCTGTCCCCCCAGGAATTTTTCTGAGACGTAACTGGAAATAGTAGGGATCGAAATTTCAAGCAAGCAGAAACCCTGTAATAACATCATCAATTTCTAAATAATCTTCAATTTATTTATAAATGTCCCCATTACTGCAGTATTGATCTTGATTTAAGGTGCTGATGAACATAAGGTTTGTTTTTGATGTCATTGTAGCCAGAAAATTTTTTATCTGTTAGTGAACCTGCAGAAAGTCTGCAATGATATGTTTGCCTGCACAATTAACACATTTTAAAGGGCAGTATAGTTATACTAAAAGTAGCAAGATAGATAGTTCATAAAAATAAATGCAAATATGATTGGAGAGGTGACACTGGCCAATTCATTGTAGAAAACCAAAGACCCATCCTCCTCACTAACATGAAGACTTGATATGTTGAGGATAATCCTCCATAAAAAGTAAAATACAACTTAGCCTCTAAGATTCTAAAGTATATCCGAGAACTCAATCTATTTCAACTTTTCTGGGGTTAATGCAATAGGAATAGGTCTGATGCCATGTTCCTTGTTACCACATTCCTGGTGAAGAATAGGTATATGTTCAGGGCTAAAGACTCAATAGGGTTTTGCTAGATAATGTGGTATCATTGCCAGTAGCTCATTACCAGTAATAAGATTTACAGAATAAGTGCAGAGTTTTGTGTCTCATTACTGATATTGTATGGGTTTAGTAATGGGGTTTCTTTTCTTGTAGTTCAAGTATAAGACAGGTTTTAGACCTCTTGAAAGTGGAATAAATACCTATCTTATATTCAGGCCAATGTAGATCATAGACATGGTCCAAAGTTTCTGAAGCTATGCCGTTTCAAATGAATGCTTCACATTTTATCTATTGTAAAGTTTAGACAATTAAATTATTCCCTCTGTTTTGCCACATAATGTAAACATAATTAAAAATGTGAAACTTACTGGTAGAATTTGGAGACCTGGTTAAATTTAGTGGCAGGGGAGAAATCTATATGACTTTCAGAAGTCCTCTTCCAGTTTATGGCAGCTGAGATCATTATGTTCTTGATCGAACAGACATGCATTTAAAATTTGATGTTCCCTTATTTTCACTATGCACACGGGTAAGAAGAACTTGTAATATCACATAGAAGATTATTCTCTTCTTGTTGTCTTTAATTTTGGGAAAGCTTTGAAAATTTAAATAATAGACTTGAGTGAAGCAAGGGGAACTACCCACAGAGTTCACTGCCAACATTGGTGATAGTTGTCATTTATGATAAATGGATAAGTATTTGGTGAAATGTTTTAAAATTTGAAGCACTGGTGAATTGAGATATCATAGGGTGTACAAGTTATGTTTTTATTAATATATAATTGTTACAATATTACTATTTCTTCTTTCTGATCTGCATAGCACTAATGATTGTATGGCAAGGATTGAAATGCTCATCTTTTTGATGGGTTATGAGAGTTTGTTTCATTGGTCTTTTCTAAACTCAAGAAATTTAAGGTGTGATGGCACCTGCACACTGGAAGGCCAGGTTGTGGCAACCAGCCTGTGGTTTTGACGACCATTGAAGTGGCTTAGTGCATGCTGTCAGATGGAGAACATGCAATCCCATTGGTTGCTGTTACTGTTTAGTCCACTCCGGTTGCAACTGGTTGTAATTTACTCAAAATTGATTATAAAATGAAGACTCGACACTTGTGATTTTTAGTGAACATTTGGCACATAAGGTTCGAGACAGTAATATGAATGCATCCCTTACAAATTACTCATATTTTTTTGTATCCATCAAAATTTGAATAAATGAAATGTGCATTTTATTTCTACTATCATTGAATTCTATTAAAAATTAATTTATTTCCCTTGTAGAGCACCAAAAGAAAGGGGTCATCATAGTGTAATGCAAGTATGGGATTATTGGCTTATTGATAGTGTGTCAGTGAATAAATGCAGTCATGTTTGCATGATCTTATCCACACTCATCAAGCCAAGACTACTCGAAAATACATTAATTTTATTTCGCCAATGGACCTAATAAAATCTTAAGGTGATTGGATCCCTTGAGACATGAATGAGATTCACCGAAGATCATACACAGAATCCTATGTTTTTGTTTTTGGGGATCTGTGGAGTACTTAAAAAAAAATATTTTCCAACCAGAAGTTAAGGATAAGACCATGAACCTGACTTTTTGTGTGAAAGTTCATACGTTTTCCATTTACATATCTTTTATGTGGTATTTACCATCCCAGATGTATGGTCTAATCTGGAGAGCAGTCAGGTCAGCTATTCTGTTAACATTTCATCATGAAATGATAGAAATTACTTCACCATTTAGATGTTATCCGAGTAATAACTAGCTCCCGTCTCTTCCATTGCAGGAAACCATCTCCAATAATTACCACCGCATCACTCTTTTCCCCCAAAAGTTCACACAGTATTTACTTTCGGAGGTTGGCTTCAGGAAGTGTGAGGTCCTTGGCATGCCCCAACATCCTTCGAAAGGATTCCAGAGACCAATTCAATTGTTTTACAAGGAGGGTGCATCACCGCGTTCAGACTGTGGCGAAGGTCCTCTCCTTACCCATGATTCAGAGCCACAAGGACCTTTGAGTGCTTCCCCCTCATTCCAAGTCCCGGGGAAGTTCTGTGGTGAGAAGGCTGTTATCTGTGCAGGCAGTGGCAGGGAAGACTGTCGGGAGGAGCAGTTGCAAACTGAGGTGGGGGATTTGGGTGAGGAGGAGATGGTGGAGAGTGCAGTCAAGGAGCCCAAGCATTCGATGGATCGCTGCCTTTTGTCAGATAACAATGGTAATCAGGACTGTGGGGTAGCAGTGCCAAAAGATTCATCTGAGGTTGTGGGAAGTATGGAAATCAGTTCTGCCCAGCCAGAAACTGCACTTGGTTCTAACTCAGACTGTGAGGGTAAGTCAGCTAACGTAGGAACAGAACTGAGTTCAGGAGGGAGTGCAGACGATTCTTTAATATCCTCGAAAGAAGCTGGGGACTATTCTTCAGTGGCCAATGAGGTGAAAGGGCATTCCAAAGTTTGACTGTGATCAGTGGCAAGGGTCTTCGCATGCTTCGAGGAAGGTTTTAAAGCTTTGAGAGAGAAATCATTGAGGGCCACATATAGACTAGATGTTATGTAGTATTGAATATAAATATGTAGTAACATCAGTGTAGTGATCCCTGGCTGGACTCATAAAAAATTGGTCTCTAACCTGAGATGCAACAAAATGTGTTCTGATTGCTGTGCACAAACCTGTAGAGTACTGAAAAATGAATTGATCTGGCTGCTGGGTTTTATGTTAGTGTGTTAAATTGCACAAAATCCCCAGTAGTAGATGGTTAATCAATGAACTACGATTTAGGTATTCCATCAAAAGACTTTTTATTGTTATATTTGAAAGGGTTATTTTCTTACCTTTCAAACTAAAAGTTACAGTAAGAAATGTGTAGTTTGCCTTCTTCCATGAGGAAATTGGACAATTCTATTCTTTCATAGTGTGTATCTATAAAAAATCCTTTGTGTATGTTTTCCCCTATTAAGCTTTGTATGTTGGTAATGTTGAGGAGAAGAAATGTAACACTTCAATGCACAATAATTGAAATTATTTGTTTCAGGGTAAGCAGTTCTTGATAACTTAGAATCTTTTCTTTGAAGATGATACATTTTAACACCATTTATGGTTGAAATTATTTATTTAATCTATTAAAAGTCTATTTATATGTAAAAAATGAATAAATTGTTATTTCTAAATTTAGTTGAAAAAACTTTTTGAGGTAGGTGCTGGTGTTGAATAGATAAAATAACCAATGGATTGATGGACCAAACCATGCATAAAGTAAATGATGAATTTCTAAAAAAAATGCCATCAAGACTGTTTACTCTTGCCAATTAATTACAAATGTTCATTTCGTTGTCAACCTGATTGATTTGCATATTGTTTCTCCTTTTGTGTTTGCTCTTAGCCAAATAGTTGCCTTGTAATGTGGCCTGCTTCTTATTTCCCTGTTTGATCTGTATCATGTACATATGATAACACCGGTCATGATAGTGACCTGACAATACAAAGTGATTTGTTGCGTGCTTTGAATTTTTTATTTATAATCTATATATGTTTGAAATTGTTTTAGTATTACTAAAAACCAGGAATTTCACAACAATTTAAACAAAAAATAGTTGTGTTGATAATTCACCTCAACTACATGTTTGATCTTCCAATAGAATTATTACAGCTCTGTATTTTCTCCTTAGTTAAATTAATGGTGATATGTAATATTCATCCAGTTAAAATTGCATTGATATCATTAAAAATTGAAAGAATATTTTGGAAAAATATGTTAGCACAAACATTAGCATCATGCTTGTACTATTTCTTGCAGTGCAATACAAATGCACATATTAAAAAATTTTTATTTTACAGTTTTTTATGTGAAATAGTTTTTAAGTCCCATTCGATTTTATGTGTTGGGCTAAGTTAATAGGATTTGAACAACCTTAAAATTCTCCTGACCGTGGACGGATGCATATTGATAGCATTTCCTGCCATCAAAACAAACTGGATTGTTTCTTTCTTTTCACATTTCTCACAAGTATCATTTTATATCACTGGTTGTAAAAGAGAAACTTCCAATTTCTTGATCATTATGAAGTCCAGATTTATCTCACATAGTTCACTTCTTTTCTTAATCATCAACCACTTCCCATAGCATGGTGGCGGCATCTGTACCACCCACTGAAACTACACTTCTGTCGTTGAACATGAAGCGAGCTGATGCAACGTGTGAGCTGATAGCCTTTTCTTCATTGTATTCAGCTCGTGGACTTATGCATGGATACCTAGAAATAATGTAATATGTTAGCAAATTGAAGAGTGATATTTTTGACAATTGCCCATGTTCGGGTGGAGGGGGGCAGGGGGTCATTTTGTGAAGAATTGCATTTTGTTTTTATTCCAAGTTGTAATTTTAGTTGGAACTGGAGAAATTGCATGATGATGTTTTGAATTTTCTTTTGAAACTCTTGAGTAAATTTGAATCCATTATAGACTTCAATAGGGTCATCTAAGAACATTCAGGTAAATAATTTCATTCCACATTTTGCATTCCTGTACTGTGCATTAATATCAGATGGAGCAGATTATTTACAAATTGGTCAATATTTACAATTGGACCTCATTCAGTAGTTCTCAGTTATTTTGATGAGTAATGAAATGTACACAAGATTATATATGATTACACAAAAATTAAATGCGTAATGTATTTGATAATTTCAATGAGGATTGATATAAATGATAATGAAGAACCTAAGAAAATTCAATTATTTTATCCTCTAAATGGGGTTGCTTCATAAATATAATGGGAATTAAGCAATGTACTCTTATTAAAGATGGATTATGATTTCAAATTCACTGCTAAACAATTTTTTACTTGTTCAGGTACCAAATTATTAAGTAAGGTCTCCTGTAAGCTTTTATCAATCAATAATGTAAAGTTATAGTTGTCACAGTTAATCTCTCATTCAACTTACCTAAATAGGCGTAAATGTCCATCAGCATCTCCAGATATCAAAAGGTCATGAGCTGAGGATCTGTGTGTGGTGACAATTACTGAGGTCATTGGGTAATAACGGTTGTTCCACATGCCTTAAAAGTAAGATAAATCATTGATTAAGTATGTCATCTTGCCTAAGTGTGTTTGATCACATTCTATTGAATGCAGTCTGGCAAAATCTTCTCATGTTATGTAAAGGTTACTCAGTTTGCTATTGTATTTACTTTGACATAAAGACGGCGTGCTAGATTACATTGGTTAATTCTAATATGAATATTGAATTTAAAGCAGATTCAATCATTTATTGTTTGCAATTTTTGTTGGTAACAAACCTAGATATATGTTGACGAAATAATTCGCCATCTCATCTTTGTTATTTTAATCTTACTTTTTCATAAAATTCATATTATTGGTTGATTTTACAATGCAATACTAACAATGGGACATTATTTGGAGGTTTTTTATCGTACATAAAAAATAATTAAGGAAATGCACAAAAACATTTTTACAATACAGCTGGCTCTTATATTCTCATTTGTGTAAAGATTTTTTGCATGCTCATTGAAAGCTTTATTTAGATTGGCTACGCCTGTAAAAGGATTGATTAAGGGAGTAGGAACCCTGAAATTTATGTGATATGGTACTTTTTTTATGGAATTATTGTGTGTAACTTACCTGCAACCAAATATCCCACTGTGCATGTCTGAGTATACCACTTCACATCTTTCATTGCAAGTGCACTCTTTTCTGGAGAGAGTGCTCGGACATCCCCTGAAAATGAAGATTATTTTTATTGAACATGAGTATTGTTCGTGAAATATTGCAAAATCATGAAATATTAATTGAATGGTTTAATATGTCATTAATAAATTCATGAATTCTTCAGGTTGAAAGTCTATGGGAGTTTCTTCAATTCACTTTTTGTAGGATTGAATCAGTACCGGATTAGATTTTGTTTTCTCTTAATTTGATCTTTTATTTCATCATTTCCTTGCTCTCTTCTCCAATTGCTGCTATTTGAGCTGCCTGCTCAATTATTTTCTGATTGCTTGTGCACCAGTCAAATTGTTGCCCAATGTCAACTAATGAATACACAGTTCGCATTGGCTTCTGTAGTTGAGATTGGTGAACCATGTAGCTATTTTTGTCTATGCTAATCACCCTTACTTCTGAACTGATGGCACCACAGTGCATTAATAGTATTAAGGAGTGGGCTAAAAAATTTAGTTCTACTAATTCGAATCATGAAGAAATACACAGTCAAGATGGGCATTACTTAATAGCTAAAACATGACACTTGCCTTTACAAATAGCTCCAACTATTTTTGCTAATAGTTTGCCAACAAGTCATTCGTTTCTGAGATGGTCAAGGATTTCTCCCAAATTTTCCTCTCCATTCCTTAAATGAAATATCCCCTTTTCCAGGCATTGGATTATACCAATCCCCCAGTGTACCCTTGGTGGCTCTAGTGCAGGAAACAGCTGACTTAGTCCAAGCTTAAAGTGAGCTGGCAGGTCACTAGTGACAAATGCACCTTCGAAGTATCCAGGGTCATACCTTACTATGGTAGATTTTCTCCTTGAGTTTGACATGCATTGGTTCTGGCACTTGATATATTCAAATGAAAACTTGGTGAATTTTTTATTTTGATATTGTTTCACCAGGGATCAATGTTGATTAAAGAGATGAGAAGTGTCACAAACCACTGCCTAGAGCATAAGTTGAGATTGGTTGGCTGAAATGCTGTTCTCCTTATGCGTATTACTTTATTTCTCTCGTCCAGTTGATGAATTTGAAAACAAAAGGGGTTTTGGGGGATTCAACTAATGTAATGGCTTGTGAAACCCTAGTTTTAAAGATTTTCCTATGTTTTGGTCATATATTAATTTGTTATCTTAGTCTTGTATTTATCAGTTATACTTTTTTGACTGGCATCAATCAGTGCCAAATTCTTCATCTAAAAGGAGAGCTATAGCACACCCCTAGCTGCTTATTCACTTTTGGCAATTCAGACCATTTACTGGTGGGTATATCGCTTTGCTGAGCAGCCCCTTAACTGTAATTTGCCATGTTTTCTAACGAATATTATACCTCATTTCCTTCTTATCGAAACTGCGAATTGAATTGGTTCTCATTGATCACCATAATCACGAGTAAGGAATAATGAGTATAATATATTGAAGAACTACCTAAACATCTGACATGTTTATTAGTAATATATATTAAACTTCATTTCAATATCTAAATAATTGATATTTTTAAATGAATAGTAGAAGTTCCAAAGTAATAAAATTTGAAATAAGTAATAAAATCTATAGTTAACTAATATTCTGCAAAATTAATTTAATATTAAAAAAGACCCAATCAATTGAGTGCATAAGTCAAATGATAAGATTTTAGCAAATGAGTGTTAGGTTTTCTCTTGAGTACAGATTATTATCCCTAGATCTAGGATACTTACAGAATGATAAGTCATAATCAGCTGTTGCTGTTTGTAGAAAATTTCCATCTGTGCTCCAATCCAGATGTGTCAAAGGTTGGTTACCTCTCATTTTGTTAAGTTTTTTGTAAGAAAAGCCATCACGAGAAACTCGGAAAAGGTACACACTTCCATTTTGAGAACCAATTGCAATCGCATCACCAACTGTAAACCAAGAAAAAAATGTTTTGGCATGCAAGTTTACATGATTTTCTATTTGGGGTTTCTTATTTTCAGTGCCCTTTGTGAATATTAACCTCATTCATTTGTCGGTTTTAACAACCCACGCAACTTTATTGGACACAAAAGTGACTGGCTGCCATAATTGCCACCTTTCCTTCACCTCCAAATATTTAACTACTTAAGGAATCCTAACTTGGGCAATATGTAAAATATTTTACTAGCCACATGTACACTGTGGTCCACTTAATACCCATTATGGAGGTCATGACAATCTTTTATTTTTTAATTTGGCCACTTTTAAAAATTTGAAGTTACATACTATGAAAATAAATCTATGAATCTGTGGTGTGCGTTCACTGAAAAACATTTTGATGATTGATCTGGGAATAATGACTCCTTGGAAGCAGTATTGCAATTGCTCACAATTTTAACTTTGGTACCGTAGATATTCAGTTATGGGCACTATATTTATTGCAATATATTCATATATAATAAATTTGTATTTCAGGATTGACCTTTGAGTGCCATTCCAGGCCTTAAGAGTGCTATGCATAAAATTAATAGGTATATGTGTTAATTTCAGTTACAATTTGGACCCTCTATTTATGGATTCAAAAATATTTCCATTGAGTTTGTATGTTGCTACCCATTAAAGTATATAACATAGATTTGTATGAATATTAAGTACTTGAATGAGTGGCAATAATCAGTCAAATATTGAGTGTGAGAGAATGGGCAAATGAACGTTGATCCATCACACCTGGATTGTAGGATATGCATGTGAGGGGAGAGCCGCACACACGAAGAGTCGCCATGTGGCTCCCTGTCTCAGCATTCAGGATTACCAGGTGTCCTTCAGCACTCCCTGCTGCCAATGCCACACCAAATGGATGGAAGGCCAATGACACACATTCATAGAGTATCTAGGGAGATGAAAAGAGTGTTTGCACTTGAATTAACTGCCTTCATTTTTATAACTTATTTTGTAGGAGAAATCTATATTATTGCATCTGTGATATCTAATATGATAAAAAAGGTATTTAGTAGGAATATTTACATGTGACTTCCTGGGCAATATAGCTACATGCTTCTTTTTTATTTGATTTTAGCTGGGCTAACAATGAGCATCTTGAAGTGTGTACTAGTGCATTCCAATATGCTGTTTGTTGCATTGTTTGCTGATATGATCGATTGAAAATTATCCCCTTATCAGATGCTCCTACTGCACCAACAATTCCAATTATTATTTAGTAAGGAATGCTTCTTCAAAATTTTAATATTCCCAATCTATTAGTGTGGGTACTACCTTTGTTTATCTAATCAAGTTTCTTTATTTTGCTCTTTTGCCTTATAAGGAATCCACTTTCTTCTCTATGTATCTTGACACCTAAACAGTATACACATCTAAGATCCTTTTAAGTATTTATGTATAGTCTACCTAGCCCCTCTATTGCTGACTTATCGTTGTATATTTCCACAAGATCATCTACTTAACAGAATATGTACCGATGTTCCTTTCTATTAATTTACTGTACAAGTATCAGATTCATAGTAGTATTGAGATTTGCTTTGCCCATTATGGTGTAGTTATGGATCTTAATTGGTAAGTTTCTGGATTAATGTTCTCATGAATCAGAGCCATATAGATACATATACCAAACACAGTCATGATTCAATACTTGATAAAAAAAGGCTTGAAGGAATCATATGGTGGTATATTAGCAAGAGAGTGAATAGCTCTCTTTTGTACTGGCAAGATCTGTTTAACATGTGGGGAATAAAACCATAATTTGAATGGCATTGAAAGAAGGCATGGTAAAGTGTTATATGACACTCATTTAATTCATTATTTTAATATATTCAAGAAATAACAAATTCATTATTTGCCCATGAATGACTATGAGAAAAGGAACAAAGATGAAATATTTTCCAATTAAATTTAGCAGTGTCCTTGGATGACTGGTGAAGTAGTAAAAATGGCAGCTCTTGAAAATGAATATATATCCTTGAAAACCTGGAATCTAAATCCTTTGCTGAGCCACACTGAAACATTATTTTAAAACTTCTGTTATTTAGGATTTATCTCTAATGCTATTGCATTGAAAGAATGATTTCAAGAATTAACTCAGCCCAAGGGTATATCTGGGACCTTTCTAAGAGATGATGATCTGATACACAATCTAGTATATGTAGATTCTATACTGGCATACTTCTATTAATGGGATTTTTTAAATACTGCTTCAACACTATAAATATGTGTGTTAAAATTGAAATGGTTTTATTTTTAACAGCATCTTAATATTTATTGATATAAGTGCTCTGATCTGGGTCTGAATCTAACTCAATACGGAATTTCCTCCCCATTTCTGTCAACTCCATCTCCCCTCCCTTCCTCTTACACTTGCCCTCTCTTCTTGCCTCCCACCCATGCCCTCAGTTTTCTTCTTGCCCCAAAGAAGGTGGGAATAAACCACTAGAGTTTTCTAATGCCCTTAAAGTATGGATTTGAAGAAAAGATTCTACAATATATATATGTTTGATATAATAAAAGAAGTTTTCTTTCTGCTATCACATAGCAAACAAGGCCTCCATTTTCAACAGCTCTGAAGTTGCATTTGCTTAGCTGTTTTTTTTTGTAAAAGATTTCTATTTTTCAATTAAAAAGGTTTCCAGAAATGTCCTCACCTGTGTACTCCAAACAAGTTTATGTTTTCGCCAGAGGGCTACATATTTGTCATGTCCAGCTGTAGCAAATACCTCATCATCAGGGTGAACAGCTAGTCCCCAAAGTTGTCTGCTGTGACCAAAAACAACCTGTTAAGTGAAGGTTTATGAATTAGGGAGCTGTTTCATGTGTCTTTAAAAGGACGTAAAACCATAATATATTTTTAACTTTTAAATTTAATTTTTTAAACCCCTTAATTATAATTGGAATGCCTTATCCCCCAGTGGAATCCAAAATGAAAATGATTGCTTGGTGAGATATAATTTTTTTTGCCAGTAAAACTCTGGCATATCCTTCTACACTATGTGAGGAACTGACACAAGCATTACCATCTGTATGGAATTATTTTCTCATTAGTTGTAATTTGTGAAATTCAGGATATTTTTCCATTAACTTTTATTGCATCTGAGAAAAGCATTACTAATTTTTTACATCCTCCTCATTTGTGAAAATACTTGGCAACACCACAAATAAACAAATTGCATAAGAAGTGCATTTTGATATTTAGAGTAGAACTTTTCAGTTTGTCAGTCAACCAAGGGGTTGTAAGCATTGCTGAGTGAATTAGATATTCAGTTCAATAGCCATAGGGATGAGAATAAATTTAAATAAAACAAATGTTATGTGGTTTTCTTGGAAGAGGAAAGTTAAGCCAGGGTAAACATTGAAATAGGAGGGCAAAGACTAGAGCAGAGAGAACATTTTATGAACCTTGGAAGTGTTTTGGACCAAAATTGTCAAAGTAGTAGAGACATAACCCTCCCCCTGGGGCACCGCCTTTTCG
Organism: Hetaerina titia; assembly: GCA_037158775.1. NCBI lineage: Eukaryota > Metazoa > Arthropoda > Insecta > Odonata > Calopterygidae > Hetaerina > Hetaerina titia. The sequence continues at coordinate 12,321,036 of CM073771.1, forward strand.
AAGGCACCATCAGTGCCGGGCGGGGAGGATTGTGTGCAGTAAGGATGTCAAGAGCTATGCCGGCGGTAGCATAGCTACTGGTAGGGTCTCCCTTGCCGGACAGGTCTTGACTGAACTGCCAGACTAAGTGTGCCTCACATCATAGGGTAGAGAGGGCTCTTTATGTGTAGAGAAACAAGCCTTTCTTAGGGAGTAAACCCTGAATATAAATCCTGGCCCTCCATGTTGGGGGTTAGGCATTGGGCTATCAACCCTACCCTTTAAAAATTCGCTTGCTACGAATCCTCTAAATGTACCTTTGATAGAAAAGGATGTATTTTTAAGATATCAACCTGGAAAACAGACAAGGACAATGAATACATGGAAATTAGCAACATGGAAGGTTAGAACATTGTTGAAATCGGGTAGAATGATTGAAGTTGCCAATGAAATGCTGAAATATGGTTTGGATATTATAGCCCTACAGGAAGTGAGATGGGTAGGAAATGGTAGAATTGATAAGAAGAATTTTACTGTACTATATACAGTGGACCCAGCCATAAAACTGGATTACATGGAACTGCTTTCATAATTAATGCAAGGATAAGAAACAGTTTGATGAATTTTGAGCCATTAGGAGACAGCCTATGTAAAATAACCTTGGAAGGAAAATTCTGTAACACCAGCCTTATTTCAGTCCTTTCCCCTGCTAAACATAAAACAGAAGATGAAAAGCAAGAATTTTATGATAAAATGGAAAGAGAATGCCAAAAAATAACAAACTATCGAACAATTATCATTTTTGGAGATTTTAATGCAAAAATTGGTGAGGAAGACTTCTTGCATTCTGTAGCAGGAAAGAACACACTGTATGATATGACAAGTGAAAATGGAAGGCTTCTCTACCAGCTTGCTCTGTCACTCAACATGATCATAAAGAGCACATGCTTTGAACATAAAAATATTCACAAAAGTACCTGGACAATGCCTGGGACAGGAATTTTGAATCAAATAGTTCATGTACTGGTATCCAGGAGACATTCTTCTTCTATATTAGACATAAGGTCTGCATGAGGACCAAATTGCGACTCTGATCACTATCTAGTGAAAGGAAATTTTAAAGAACGACTGGCCCTCTTGGATAAGATCAATAGGTCAAGATGGGTTAAATGGAATAGTAAAATTTTAAGAGATCCTGTGCAAGCTTTGAGGTACAAAGATGGAATGAGTAGAAAGTTAACAAGGAATGGGGAAGAAGAGACAGAGCAATACTCTGTGGAATATAAATGGACAAGAATTAAACAATCTGTTCTATCAACTGCAAAGGACATAATAGGTGAAGCGATAGTAAAAGGAAGGCAGATTGGTTTGATGATGAGTGTAAACTTGCAAGAGAGGGAAAGAATAAGAATAGATACAATATGTTACAAAGGGAGACTAGATTAACAAGAGAGAAGTATAGGCAGAGCAGGAAAGAAGCTGATAAATTACTGAAAAGAAAGAAAAAGGAGTACTTAAAAAATCAGATGAAGGCTGTAGAAGAGCTCAATACTGCTACAGAAAGCAAGAAGTTCTACCAAGCAGTAAAATACATGACTAAAGGTTACCAACCAAAAGTGTACTCCTGTAGAAATAAAAATGGTCAAGTCATTGGGGAGGAAAATGAGATACTAGAAATATGGGCTGAATATTTTAATGACCTGTATAATAAGGAATTAACTCCAGGGGTAGAAGAGTATGAAAAAAGTCACACAGAAGACCAGAAAGTGCTCATTCCAATAATAAAAGAGGTATTTGAAAGAATTGGAAAACAAAGGAATGACACAGCACCAGGAGAAGATGGAATAACAGCTGAATTGATTAAAAATGGAGGTCAAGATTTAAATAGAGCATATAGTACATCAGCTAATTTGTAGTATTTGGAAGTTGGAAGAGTTCCCAGAAGACTGGAAGACAGGATTGATTTGTCCAATATATAAACTTCAAGCAAGCTTTTGACAGCTTGAACAGGAAAGAGATTCTATGTGTGTTGAGAGGTTATGATATTCCAGAGAAACTGATTAGACTGGTTCAATTGACATTGCATAAATCACAATGTAAAGCCTTTATTAGGGGTAGAGCAAGTAGAGCATTTATGATGACCTCAGGGGTAAGACAAGGAGATGCTCTCTCAGCCAAGTTATTCAACCTGGCTCTACATAATGCAATGAAAGAATTGAATTTAAGAGGGACCATTGCAAATAAATCCCAGCAAGGATTCGCATATTCAGACGATAGTAGCACTAATTGACCAAGCCCCACACCAGGCTGTAGAGCTGCAGATGATGATGATGAGTAGAGATATAAGGAGTACAATTTCATTAGGCCATTAAGCTTTCACAAGGAGAAGGGAGTTGATGACAGCAACTTTGAGTAAGGATGTTAAGAAAAATGTGATTTGGAGCATGGTTTTGTATGGTGTGAAAACATGCTCATTGAAGTAGAATGGTAGGCATTGATTTGAAGCTTTTGAAATGTAGGTGTGGAAGAGGATGGAAAAGGTGAAGTGGACTGAAAGGAAAATAAATAAGTGCTAAGTGATATGATGGTTAAGTAGAGAGGAGTGTTGTGAGAAATAAAAAATTTGAAGGAAAAATGGATGCAGAGCATTTTGATTGGCAGCGGGGTATTGTAGACTGTGATAGAGGGAAGAATTCTAGGCTAGCAAGGAAGGGGCAGGGTAGGGATGTTAGGCAGAATGAAGGGAGAAAGAAAATATGAATTGAAGAGGGGCCTAGTGCAAGGTTGGATGTTGGGTTGTGCTTTGTGAAGAGACAAGGGATATTGCCCCTGTACCATTTGGTAGCTTGTATCCATCAAAAGTCACCTTAACCTATAGATTACTGGTAATAATATTGCAGTGAAAGCTGAATTAGTTTTTTGGGTGAATTTGTTCTTCCCTATACCTGATTAAACCTCCTTTGTAGAGAGCCTTCCAAAATATTATTCCTTGTTGTGCCAACGTAAATATTGCCATCATTCCGACCCGGTCTTTGTGGATAAATAGTACGTACACCTCCTGCTGCTTCAGGTAGCTAAAAGTAAATAAATTCACAGTAATTAAAAAAAAATGTTTTGACCCATTAAGCTATAAATATCACAATTATTGCACTTGGTAAAAGTTTTTTGAAGTGAAAAATAACTCTTCTTTTGTTAAATGTGACTTCTACCATCAGTACGATTTTCCCGAGAAAGTATCAGTTCCTATAAAGATGATAACATTGTAGGTAACTATCAAATGGTTCCATGCATTTATTAGGTAACTGGCCTACAACTGGTAAAATTATTTCTTTCAATTTAAGAAATTTGGGACATGTTTAATTAAATATGATTTATATATTAATGGTTATATTTCACAAATAGCCATCAAATGTTGGCTTTAGTGGTATTTTTATAAACTTTTCCAAGGCCAGGAAAATTTTAAAGGGATACTGCAGGGGGTTATAGGATGTATATTGTAACACCAGAGGAAAATCCCTGAGCTTTCAAATTTTTACTCTATCCTCTTTTTTTGGATCAGGGTCATCACTGGTCTTGTACTGCTTGAAAATTCAATGCATAAATCCTCACTTTTGCTAAAACTGATTGTAGTACACTGAATTTGAGTGAGTGACATTTTCATCTATTGTTCTACAAATATATACATCTGGAAATGAAAATCTCATCTTTCTTAGGTCAAAGTGGGTATTAATACACATCTGATTGTTGATGACTTTCATTGGATCTAAAATATGATCTTTCATCTGAATGCAGAATGACATGATCTCCAAATATGGTGGGAACTGATGCCATTAGTCACTTACCTTTGTTTCAGTGATTTTTTTATAATTTTGCAGAGAGTCCCAGGCACATATTTTTCTGTCTCTTTCTCCTCCAGACAACAGGGTACCTTCTGACAGCATCACCAAAGAACCAATTCCTTTGTTATGTGCCTGTCAAAGAAAATGTTTATTTCATTTTGATATGCTTGATTCAAGGAGAATGCAACACATTTCATTTTAATATTTGAGGTGTTATATGCTGAAGTTACCATGGAAACATTTTTGACAGCCTTGTAAAGGGAACTTTTAATAGTCTTTTCTGATACTAGACCTATATTCAATCCAGCTGATGGGCAGATTATTCAGTGGCAGTCAGGCCATTAGACCTGGGTTTGGAATATATGCATATGTTTTCCTCCATTGCGAAGAATGATCTACTTTTATTGATTAAATTTCTCGTATTTACCATGGTCACAAGGTTGGCTATTACATGAAGGATTTGGCTTTAAAGTGCATAATATGAAGGTTTTAGATTCTACTTTCTTTGAAAATGAGAGATGCATGAAACTATGTGCTAACTACTAACTTAGCCCATCATAATCTCCTGGCATTTTTACATAGTCTCCCATGCTTCCCTCATGATCTTGTCATACTTATTGCATTAAAAGCATTTAAGAGGTATACTTATGCAAATGAACTTATTGATAGTTTAATTCTTGCTGTGTTTTTAAGTTTTCATGGAATTTTCAATTCTTTTGCATGCCTTAAGGTATTACTCTAGAGCAATCAGAGAATAATATCACTTACCTCAAATTCCAGTCGCACAAAATAAGAGCCATCTGAGTCCACTGAGTAGATGGTGATAAATCCATCACCATCGCCCACAACCACGTCACCATCAGCTTCAAATTGTAAGCAAGTCACATGGGTGCGTGATGATGCTTGGTCCTAAAGAAACAATTCATGATGCCATATGAGTTTAAAAAATTTAAACATATTTTGGTTTAAAAATTGTGGAATATTTTGAATCATAATAACATTGAAAACTCAATCTTAGTACTGCATATTTTTTAGAACTCTAATAAATTTCTCATGAGGGTTTATATGGTAATTAATAAAATCAACCCCCTGCACTTTTGCACAAGGTCATCATAAATTTAATATTTAGACACCTTATTTACATATTGAATGCATTTATTTATTTTTATAGTTTATTTTATGTGTCACTGTAGTTGCAATTGACTACTTCCTTCATGATTATTTTGAATGATATAAGGCTAAGAAATATACTTCAATTTTTATCTTAAATAATGAAACTGGTGGTCACATACATACACTGCCACATAATTATTTACCCTTAGGTAATTAAAATAAGTGTTCATTGATGCAGGCATATGATCAAGAGACTCACAGGTTTCACAATATCTGTCCTTTCAAAGAATCCATCCTTTCGTCTTGTCCAGAAGGCCAAGTGGCCCTTTCCATGAGTAATGATGAGGTTGTCATCCAATGGATGGAATTCAGCACCTGTAAGCTCATCTTGATGAGTCTGAAATAAAATAAAATGTGATCATTAATTTGGTTATTTAACTTGTAATGAAAGATAATTGGGATGTCAATTCTAAATAACTTCCTTATCATACAGTTTACACAAATTTAATTTTTACTTTAAATTTCAGACCAGGAAAAATAAAAAAAAATACTTTTATGATGCACCTAATGCTTTTGAAAAGAATCATTGAATTGAAGTAAATATCAGGAAAAATATGATCATATCAAAACTGTTGGAGAACAGATTATGTCCATTTAATCGCAAGTCAATAAACAACAAATAATCAATAAATTACCAAATTTCCCACGTTTTAGTGAACAAAGAAAAATTTACCGGGCCCTCTACATTTAAATTTTTGTCCTACGCATGTTTTAAATTTTATGAAGCACCGCAATGCTGCAGTACAATGATTTTCTTTGGTACATCGATTTACGCGATTGTTTTGACAGGTGATAAATTGCAAAAGAAACCTCGAGATATTGCGAATTGTTACACATAGCTTACTCTTTTGGGCTAATTCTTTTGTGGGATCACTATCTGGTGTCAAAAGGAAAGAACGGCTAAGTGGCGTGTTCGGACTCAAAAACAAAGCAATAAATTCCTCAGAAACGTAATTATTTGGAAAAATAATCGTAAAAATTCTAGGAGAGCCATTATTTTCCTCTCAACGGCAAAGAATCGGAATGGATTTGAATGAATACTTCCGTCACTTCGGAAACAGTAACGCCCAAATATTTTCCTCCGCGTTAATTCCAGCATTGGATATTTGGTATGCAATGGCTCTCCATTATACACAGGACTCCATAAAAAATAAAATGCAAATACAGAAGCCGCGAGTGCCGATCGATGCCGTCCGCTTTGTGAATTTTCCTCTTAGTTTATTGATAGTTTTTCTCTCTTGCTCATTTCATCAGCGATTTTCGGCCTTCATCAACTAGGATTGGACTGAAATACATTGAGACCACATGTAATATAAATCTGGAAGTGTATGCAGTAAAAAATTCCTTGCTATAGCATTGAAATCATTAAGAAAAATTTAAATGCACAGTATTTTCCTCACTGCAGAGAGACCATAAATGGATACTTGTGACAACAACTTAAGGAAAAGCAGTGAACCCTGTTTCCATTTCATAATACATTTTTTAAATTAAAATTTAGTGACCAGGACTGCAACCTTGTGGAATGGGCAAAGGAGGTTCTCTTGTACACTCTGTGCATTTATTTTAGAATTGGATCGGGGTATTTATTACATCAGTGCTTGCTGGGTTTTGAAGGTACACTAAATTTGAAATGAGGTGGAAAAAGATGGACCTGATAGATTTCATTTTATTGGTTCCCAAAGTACATCTGGCTATATAATTATCAGTAAGATGATCTTATTGTCCTCATCTTATCATGATATTCCTTTTCTAATACTGCATCATTATTTTAAATTTACTCAAATGTTAAAAATAAAAGCTGCAACTTTCAAAATAACGAAAATATAATTTTTAATTTCGCGGAAGTGATGGAAAAAATCAATGCAAGTATAAACCCGAATCAGGGAATAAAATGGATACTTGGAGGTCGACATGAGTGAGCAGTGTATAGGGATTGATTGCGAAGTGGGCGTTCTGGGAAATGACGATTTTGAAACATGAGGATCGGTTCATCTTAATACAGTGGACAGTTAGTAGATTCAGGATTCGAATTGGGCTGTGGGATTCCACAAAATTCACTGTGGCGCGATGTGACCTGTTAGGGCACATCATAAATAAAATGATTACTACTGCTGGACGAAGGTGGAATCTGGTGCGCGACGGGGGAATGCGCACGCGGAAAATGACTCGTGGGAAAGAAAAGTAATGGAGGGTTCCGGTCTCCACCGCGGGAGGGCGGAATGAGTTCGGTTCCACCGACCTCTCGAGGTCGTGGGGATTTCTCGGCGAGGATTTCCGGATCGCGGTCTCCGGCGAATGGCGGCGAGTGCTGCAGGAGGGGGAGTTTGATTCCAGCGGCTGGAAATCGCAACCTGGATTGCGAGGTTGGTTGGCTGGGGCGGAGGGAGTGGTGGGAGAAGCAATAAGCGATGTCGTGCCCCGCGACACTTCCTCCTCGTCCTACTCTGGTGCGGTGGAGGGGAGAGTGACGATGGGGGGGGGGGGGAGATTTGGGGAAACAGGGGTCGTTGGCGTGCGTGTCTTTCTGTCCGACCCCTCCCTCCCCCGGTGTCACCTGACCCAGCGCCCCCTACCTCTGCCCTCTCTACCTCCTCGACCAGAGCTGACCAGCCCACCCTAGCACACAAACACACCCTTTCTCTCCCGATTTCCCACCATAAGTTTCACCCTCTAACCCCTCCCCTGCTTCCGCGATTGGATCCCATCCACTCACATCCCTCGGGATGTCGCACTTCTCAAGTGGAAGCGAGTGTTTCTCTTTTTCTTTCCATAGGCTAAAGACCTCACCCTTTATTCGTCCCTGTGACCACTTGTCCGGGTCTCTTCCCGACCATCTTCCCACTCCTCCTCGCCAGGGAAATAAGTACGTATGCCAGACAAACGAACTCCCGGAAGGAAACGGCATTAATAACATTTTAGATGTTCTTTCGCGAACAAGAGAGAATGAAAACCCTATAAAAAAAGTTATTTTTCGAATTTTATGAAACGGTGGACATTACGGCCATTTGTAAATCTTCGCCCAGGGTGAGTCGGAGAAAAAACTTTCCATCGATTATTTGTTTCAGATTTGGCGAGAGTGGGAGATTTGACAAGGGTGTATTTTTGTCAGGGTAAAATATATGGGCCATCGGGCCAAAACCCACCCTTCTTATCTAATTTCTTAAGCGCCAACTTCGTCTTGAGGTAAGTGAGTAGTATCTGAAGGACCGCTGTTGTTTTATCCAAATCGCAGGATAGCGACCATGCATATTTAAAAAAGGAGTTATCGTTGAGCACGGAGTCAGCGTATACTTAAGAAAATCACTTGATGCTATCATTTGGCGAGAAGCGATTGTGTCCTAGTTTGAAATGCTATACCGAACCTATCATTCAGAGGAAGGACCTGGCTCTCATTCCTCATCCTTATGCTTCGTCGCACTCAATTTTTCTGATTTTTATTCGTAATGTCTGGTTTTTAATCAAATTCATCCTTTTTCCTGTCGCACATTTTTTGCCTGAGTTGACTTTTCGACGTGTACGGCGTCGTTTTCATTGATGAATGCTCTAGACTAATATTTATTTGGCTTCCTCTTATGACTTGAGTTATTTACAACCTCATGTTTCTACCTACTTAATTCCTTATTGGCCAATTATTTGTCACTTTATTGCTTAGACTACGGGAAATGGGCAAATTATTGAAAAAATCAAATGAGCAGCTAGGGACCTTCCAACTCCAATACTCCAATTCTACGTGCATGACGTCAATCTTTCGAAAGGAATACGTGCGTGCTATCTTAAAATTACCATGAAATGATGTCGTGCTATATCGCAATTTATTACTTTTTAATTATTTATCCGTCGTTATCTCTAGTATAAACAAATTTTGGACAAAATACTATCGTCAGAATTTTTTATTGAGAAAAGTGTATAGCATTTTCGCACACAAGGTGAAAACACTACTGGTAGTGGTGGCACGAATATTTCAGATTTTCATCCAGTGGCTTATAACGTACTGAGCTCTTTATTTTACCCGTATTCCCCGTAGTTTAACATGTATTAAAGGAGCTGGCGACGGACACATTGATAGCTGTTACGTGAGTAAAAAAGTTGTACGTTAAAAAAAATCTTTTGGCAATCTTCACTATGTGGAAAAGATGGACCCGTTGCTCGTACGAGTAAATTCTTGCACATGTAACTCGTATAGGGAAAAATCGTATATGTAAATCAAGGTGGTTTCCTGTTCCCTAGAATCACAGTAAAATATTGACAGGGAAAAAATGCCATTCTGTTAGCGATTAGTAAACATCAAGATTTCAGTTTAATATTAGAGTACTTAAATTTGGTAATATAACCCCTTAAAACAGAAAAAAAAGATGGTTTCAAGTAATAGACTAAATTTGATAAATGAGAGTAAATGAAGGTCTATCGCCAGTATATTACAATCGTATCTCCGTCCCTTGGCCCATTCCAGTAACTTCAACGTGCAGAGAAATTTCATGCTCGGCGTAAATGAATCTCCTTTGTTAAATACGAAAGTTTCTTTCTATTTTAGCTACGTCATCTCGCATTTTGAAATTTTGAGCACATATATTCTGTTTCACGTAAACATTTCTGCTTAAGAGTGATAATGCAGTTCTCGCTTCGAAAGATGACGTAAATTCAAGGGAGCGTTGGGTTGGCGTGACCGCTCATTTGCGATTTGAGCGGCGGAGAGCTGCATTTCAGAAATCCTTCGAGACAGCGCTATGCACTGTGATTTCAACAGCCTCTTCTCACTCATATCACCGCACTGCACGATAAATAACACCTTGAGGGATCGGCAGAAAGACCACGCATAGCCCTACATTATTTCTCTCTTCACTAACTCGGGTAAATTATTTTTTCACGTGCAGTCTGAAAAACTTGGCCTTCCTGCGATTCGTTGCATTATGTGTCTGGAATAATAAATAACATATCCATTTTAGCCGAGAATGGGGAAAATTTTGCCGAGTCGCCTATTGCGCGCATTTCCGTTCACATGTCACATTTCGACAAGCAATAACATTGCCTGCCGCGCTGCCTCGGTATATCCTTTCAAGTGACCCGTTCTCCCCTTCCCCCCCACCCACCCAACTCCCTCCTCTCCCTCTCCTGCATCCCCTCTCCAGCGTCGGAGTGTGCATTTTTTCGCTTTTCACATCCGCCCTCCCCTTCCACCCTCACCTCCCCCACTCCCCCTTCGTCTTCGGGCGCCTTGCTTGCCCCTCCCCTCCCTCGCAATTTTCTCCGATTGGGATCGCCCCCTTATGCTAATTCTTTCCGGGGGCGGAGGGGACGGGGGGGGTGCGGGGGTGGGAGGTCGGAGGTGCCGCCCTCGGAGGGCGGACGGCGTAATCTGGGTAAACGAGGGAGCGCCTAAAAGGGGAGGGATCGGGGGCGAGACCCTTCTCCTTCCCCCTCCCTCCCTTACCACTCCGAAGGGGTTAGATACGTGACAGCTCTCAGGGTTATCGTCTGGAATTCCGGCCCGAGAAAGGGTTTTCGCCCACGAGTAGGCTGGAATCAGAAGTGTGCTCCAAATCGGGCGAAGGCAGAGAGCCCGTCAATCATGAGCATGCTTTCACGTTACATGGATTACAATAACCCCTCAAAAAAATGTATATATATATATATATATGTACACACATTTTTATAGATATATATGTGTGGATATATAAAAAAATATATATACACATACATACTTGGTCATACACACACATATACATGTATATGTATGTGTGAAAATGTATGTATATATAAATATATACTAAAATAGATATATATATATATATATATATATATATATATATATATTTTTTACACATACATACTTGGTGTGAAAATTTTCCGACTCAGAAAATTTCAGAAAAAAATCTTGTTTCTTTGTTAGGTTGGAAACTTTTCAGACCAACCTTGTATATATATGGGTCGCGGTAGTCCAAGGGTATTGGTTGGACTGGGAGGGCCCGGGTCCGATTCCCGGGCAAGTCTCTCTAGGCACCCTCAGCTCCATCCATGCTCTGTGATTTTTCGGGTACCAGATCTTCCTGGGAAACCATAACCGGCACAGGGAAAGGAACTGGCCCCCCTACCCTAATGTGTGAATTTCACACGCCGTATAGGGCTAAATACTGAGTGAACTCTGCCATCACCTACCAAACCGACCTTCGTAATACATAAGGGACAAGAGGGATGGTATAGTAGATAAAATAGATCGCAAATGAAATATCGTACGAAAACGAAGGAACGTTTAGATTGGTTCATAGAGTGACCAACCTGTAGACTGTAGAAAGACTCTTTCATTGCATATTCGTATATCTGATTAAATTACGTTTGAGTACATGAAAAAGTACGGTATTTCGTCAAGGAGCATAATAGAATGAGAGAAATGAAAGAGGGTGAATTTAAATTACAAACGGTGATTTATACCTGCAGCAGATATAGTTAGGTATGCGAAGAATGTTGGTGGCTGGGATCTAAAGGAAACGATATTGGAATAGCTGTAAGCTGCAACCGTCTCAGGGTTTGCAACTGACAGCTTTTGAATTGAAATACATCTTGAGATAAAACTACGAAACTGAAATACATGTACTATGTAAAATACGGTAATTTAGGGTAATAAGTCATTTCCAGAAACTAGGCAGACAAACTCAAAACACCGACACGAATAAAAAATAGGTCAACATGAATGCATAAAAAGTAAAATTTCAGCTAAAGATTCACGACGGGGATACTATTTTGGCGAACGTAAAGCGCGCGACTTCCCCCCCCCCTCTCGACTCCCACTCATTTGCGCTCCCTTTCGCCCCCCGCTTCTCTTTATTTTTAAGACCTGTTTGGGGACGATGAACGATCGCGAGGAGACGGGGTGAGAGGAGAAGTTGTCGCGAAACATTCAAAATGGTGGCTCGATTTCGTCTACGATCGATATGTGTTTATTTATTGGTGTGATTTTCCGAAAGAAAAAAGCTTGGGCCAGATAATGGACGGGTCTCCCACTCCTTTAATAATTTGGTGGCGATATACCCCCTCCCCCTCTCCTTTTTATGGGGCAAACTCTTGACCGATATAGTTTTTCGGCCGGCCGTTTGAATCCAGTTTGTCGAAGATCATTATATTAAATTGCTTGAAATTAAATTGGCTTGGAATTGCTTTTATTTCTTTGGGAGTTGGATTTTTTTCATACGCTTTGAAGTTAAATTTCATTCCAGTGTATGTGACTGTCAAAGCATCCTTTCCAGGAGCGAGATACCGGTGTGACAATGTGGCCTTGCGGGTGTGATGATCGCCCTCTCCAAACCCGCTGGTTGGCGGCGGTGTGTTTCTGCGAAGTCAACACACTTCGATGTTTTATTCCCAGGTTTAGAAAAGTAATTATTCCTTTTACTATATCCAAACGTATTATTTTGGAGTCATAACTGCTATCCGAAGGATCTCGAAACCATAAAAATTGAAATCATTGTTCCAGCGAAAGGGGTTTTCTCATCCATGCTGACTTACGGCAAGGCAACAATTATCCTCGAAAATATTCAAAAATGAAAATCGTTAGCAAACCTCCTCCAGCTGAAACCGTGGCTTTCGCTCAAGTGACCCTGTCGCACTGGATGGCGCTGTGGACATTACCCTTTCCACCCCTAAATTTCCTCCTTTATTAAATTTGATGGTTCCCTGAATTATTTATGAAGGATATGGGCCTGGTTGTACAGGTTCGTTCCGGTGCCCAGCCCTGATGAAGGACACCGGATTGAATTTATAATGAATGTTTCTTTTCCAGTGACATTGGGAAGAATTAGGACCAAAAGAATCCCGTAGAACTGGGAATATGATATATCAACGAGAAATCAGTCCATGTAGAAGATGGAGATAGGCTACTAGTATTATAATATACGCGACAGTTACTTTATGTGTTTGATTTAGTCATAAGACCATTATATTTTCCAAAATTTAACAAGATAATTTATTCCGCGTTTTTATCAAACATTTAAAATTTTAACAATGAAGTTACCATTGGTCAGTCAATGAAATTGTCACTAAAATGTTTTGAAACGTACTGTTGAAATGTACTCTTTTGGAAAGTCACAAAAAGTATTAGAAAAAAGTACACTTTAGAAAAAATACATTATTAGAAATTGTGGTATAGAAAAATTGCATTTGAAATATTGATTGGGAAGGACCGAAGTCTCAAAATCGTGTACTTGCACAGCACCGTGAATTTTGGCCCACTTTGCTCCCACCCTATCCTTTAAGTCGCTAATAACCCTGGCTGCCGTCGATATCCTCCAGGAACGACCACTGGAATGGTTACTTGGACCCAAATAGCACCTACTCGCGAACCTACCTTAAAAAGATGGATGACCAAACAAAGCTCTCTTTCGACAAGAACAAGCTGAGGAAGGAGAATGGGGAAGAAGAGCAGACTCTACCGTCTGCTCTTCTTCCCCATTCTTAAGATGCCACACTGGTCATCCGAGTGAGTGACCAGTGTGGCATCTTAAACCAAAGATCCACATGACAGGGGCCACATTGCAAGCGTACCATTGTAGACTCGCCTCTCAACCCATCAGGCAAGTTATCTTCGATTAGAATCCAGTGGCTTGAAAATCATTTGATGGGATAGCCGTCTTGTAGCCCGGTTATGCTAAATATGAACTGGCATTTGTTAGAGTTGAGCGTGATGGTAGAAAATAATATGTATTTGGCTCATTTTAACTGCATTTCTATTGTACTACTGTAGACGTTCACTTACAAATTCCCATAACTATTATTAAACTAATATATCATGCATCAATGCCTGGTGTAATTAATGGAAAATCGCCATTAATCTTATCACATATGATGACTGGGAGCGCTTCTCGGCTGCGTACTGTGTGGCAACAAATATTTTTCATTGCAGTAGTACTTCTACTATCATGGAAAATATTTGTTGGCACCCAGCAAACAGCCGAGAAGCGCTCCCAGCCATCTCCACAGAAACTTTCTCCTTTCTTATCTCTGAGAATTAATCTCTCCGGGCAATAGAGCAACGTTGCCATGGCTCCCTTCCCTCTCTCTGCGCTTTCATCTCTGCATCCCTTCCCCTCGGTACCTCAGTACGGGATGCGGGACGGCGGAATGCGGCCACGGTTCACCCCTGGGCACTCGTCGAGTGGCGTAGACCAGAAGTTTTGCTATGCAACGAGTGATGAAGCTCACAATGACGTGGATTCCCTTTTTTAGTCTGGGTCCACTAAAATTTTTCCGTCGGTGAGTGGTGAGGAGTAGCTCTGCATTGAACTGGATCCTCGACGCTGTTTTATCTTTAAATCCAACAGGTCAGCTACTTACCCAAAGGGGAGGGGGCCAATTTTTACATATCGTTTGGAATAAAATAGGTCGCTGCGATTTTACGCAGTTTATGAAATCCTATAATGCTTGACTGTTGAGATGATAGTTATTATACGAAGTCTAAAGCATATTTATCGTTTATTCACAAAAAATCGTACAAATTGTGTTGAAAATATTTTTTAAGAAAGTATTGGGCCGCGGTAGCTCAGGGGTGGAACGTTTGACCGGAGGGCCTGGATTCGATTCCCGCATTCAACTCCTCTCTGGCCACCCTAAGCATTACCGGAGCTGTGTATTTTTTTGGGCCATGCCAATTTACTTGAAATTATTCCTATGCAAGGATATTCTCAATGCAGGTGACGGCACTAGAGTTAAATAAGAAATAGCGCCACGAACCGAAATTAATGTGATGAATTATTTTTAGCTGAAATGCCCAATTCAATCCTTTTCACCCCTTTTCATTTTATGAAAATGAATGCATTAAATATACGTGAACTATCGTTATATTCCCTGGAAGAAGATTTTTTCAATGCACACATCAACGCTATTAGTGCTTCCAGAAGCAAGTTAATACGCTTAGAATAAGGTGTAGCTTCATTAAGGCAGTAGTTTTTTCTGGTATATCGTATAAAAATATGTCAACACGATATCAACCCCGAACCATTTTTTAAAGGCAACAATACCGGCTTCCCTGATGAATCACTTGCTCTTTGTGTGAGCGCTATTGATTTTAGATGAAGATAATTCAGAGAAAGGCGCAAGAAAACGACCGGGTTGGTTCACACTGATTTAATGGCGCGGCACGCATAGGTCCTGAAATAATGCTTGACAAAATTTTCTATCATCATCGAGAATCTCAAAACTGGAGATTTATTTCATCTGGCGCCAGATAAACGTAAAGCCTTAGTTTTAGCAGAAATGGGGCTAACCGCGACAACATTTCTCAATTCATTTTCAAATATTAGCTTTTGAAATATGTTTTTCAGTACTTCAGTTCTTAAATTGCTGGTTATCAAGGAAAAATGTTTTTATCTGTAAGTAGTTTCATTTTGCGCACATGTTTTAAATATTAATTGGTCTGAATAGTATATTAGTATGATCAAAAGTTATAGTAATTTTTTCTTAATTGTATGCTATTATTTATGATTGAATTATAAATTATTCAACTTAAAATTACTTCTCAGTGTCAGTTTTGAAGGCATTGATTAGTTTTTTTTTCTTTCCTGATTCGTTTTCCAAGTAAATACGCAGTTGCAACTCTTCCACGTGTTCCAGTGTTTGATGTCCCTCTTATAATATTTATCTTGTCTTCTTTGTTAGACCACATTGTTTTGTCTTTTTAATTATTCAATCGTGACTCCTTCGTAATTTTCTCTAAGTTAACAAGCGCATTTTTTAGATTCTGATTTTTTTCCATCTGCGTATAATCCAAAAGCATTTCCTTTGATAATTGATAACTAGGCAATTGACGCTCAACTCAGACTACAGATATAAACGTGGAAATTTTTGCAAATAGATTTCGGCTGGCGTTATTATTTAAGAATGAAGGGATTTTTTGTTGTGTTCATTCCTGATGGGGTGTAATAACTGATTTGGCAGACAGATGACTTATTTCCCCCTCAACAACCAAACGCCAATGGCTATCTTCGCCCATCGCCTGGGCCACCGCTTTCTCGCGTGCCTTCGCGTTCAAAATCCCGCGGCCCCAAAGGGGGACCTCGGAAAGATCTCTGAAATCTCCTGATGAGATCGGTTCGACGGCCCATCCATTTAATCTCGACGGTTCGACCCAATATGTCGTGAAGGGGACAATTAAACTTCCCTCTTAATCTCGCCGACCCCAGTTGACTGGCCCACTTCTGCTTATCGGTCATTGGCAGATCATGCTATCGACGGGCTATCTCCTTTGCTGTGATGCTCATTCCCTTCGAAGGAATGAGTATCACAGCTCTCTCCTTACCCCGTTGATCAAAATGGCGGTAAACTTAAATTGAACATGGGACCTAACCGTTTGGGACATAGAATTAAGGCCGCATTGGACACTTCCGGCCTTGAGGTAGAAATCCACATGCTTTTCGATAAATTATATATATATATATATATATATATATATATATATATATATATATATATATATTACTGAATAAATTTTCTTTTTAGTTTCATTTCAGTGATAAAAAACTTATGTAAGCTCTTATAAGACATTCGTAAACTTCCGGTTCATGAGTTTTGGTTACGTACATACCTTCGTTCTCCTGATGTTTTCTTGATTCAGATCGCTATTTCGCAATTATATAAAATATGCTTAGATTCATATATTTCCATGTACTCTAAGAATTTCTCATTCTTCTAAGTCAGTATTACTTGACTCCTATGACTATCATGCTCTCTTAATTATATGCATATGCCTGTTCTCAATCTTAATGTTGCCATTTTTCAACTTCCTCGCCGGCGGCAACCTGCGCCGTTTCGCTTTCAACTTCCTTTTTCAACTTTTTCGACGGTCACGGGCTGTAGTTACACCTTGGCAGAAATGTTATTTCCCTATAAAAATTAATAATTACTTACTTCTATTACGCAAAAAGTTAATTCATTAATTAATTTATTTTGAATTTTGCAAAAACAGTACTTCGACATTTACATCGGACTTTGAACATTGATATAACAATTTGACAATTACATACAACCAATTTATCCATAATATGACGAATTGTGAATACATATAGGATTAAATTAATCAGTAGACACTTCAAAACTATATTCTCGTATTTATTCAGTGAGGATTAGTAATAAGTATGTTTTATTTCATATTTTCAATGAAATACTCATTGAAAATGTAGTCCAAGCTTCAAACTTAAATACGAGGACTTCGATATGGAGTGATTTTTAAGTCGCTCAATTTATTTTGCAAATTAATTTTATTATATTTTCTTAGCTTAATACGTAACGTACAATGCATATTGGAAAAAAGTCATTGATTGAACTTCAGAATCGTGTCAGCGGCAGACGTTACACGTTAAAACATGTTAGGTTCACCTACGGCAACAATGGCGGTAAAATTGATGCGTTGTACGCAATGTTGCATTGAAATTCCTCTTTCGCCTGAATAAATCGTGGATTTAGGACTGTTCTGTGCAGCAGGAGGTATGTTCTTTCATAAATCTTGACTAGAACATGGTTCTATTGTTTCAGTGAAACTTGTACCTCATATACATAGCAAGTTAAGATATTATAATATTAAATAATGTACATTACAAATATTATAACCATTGGCATATAAATATTCTTAGTTTTTTAATACGATTCGCATTGTCAAACATTGATCCCTAATTTTCAATCGTACTTGTCCTATTCCGAGGAGTAATTATTTTATTTTTAAGGGAAATAAAGATAAATATTTATAACTACAAAAGTAATAATTCAGATATAATTGCGTTAAAATTGTTATTAAGCCCCATCAATTTATCGTAACAGTTACAAAATTCACAATGTGCTTTAAAATAATAAGTTAACGGCGTTGGTTAGCGTAGAAAATTTTCACTTTTTATGAATAAAAATGTAGACGGCGAGAGAAAGTGCGTTTGAAACGTCCATTTAAATCCAATTGGTGTGTGTCGTCAATTTTAGTTAAGCGCAATTTCATGGATCCTGTTTCAGATGTAGGTTAGATGGGAGCTCAAAGTTAAACCCCTTTAAGGCCAGGGAAATGGGACGGTGCCCATTATTTTATCTCTCGAATCAAAATTCCCTGCCTCAAATTCCCTTCAGGCCAGCCAAATGGAGGAAATCTTTGCTTTAATTAAGTTGCTCATGTTCACTTTGATAAGAAAATGGACATCGCATTGAGTGCCAGGTATATATTTTTGGTGCACACTTTCAGTATTTTCTCCTGCAGAGATCTCACTTTTTGGCATCTGCCGTCAATTAGTATAAGTTTAAAGAATTTGGTAATCAACATGTTCTCTTAAAGTATTTTTATAAATGTTCACCATTGTGTCTTGCAGGCATTAATGCTTTACTCATGATACTCTGAAATAAATTGAGCTAGTAAAAAATTTATTCTTTGGTTTTGAATTTTTGGAAGTACTTTCAGAGGAGACAGAACAATAATTAAGTACTGCATGCACACGTGGTTACTTTAACGCAAAGAATTTTCGAAAAATTTCATCGTAGTAGGATTTACTTCATGCTCCCTGGAATTATAAGCGTAGATGCCTCCTGCATTTTGATGGACCTATATTCCATCTCGTTCACAGTATCTTGTCCAGTCAGAGAAGCCAGAAATTCTCGAGGCGAAATTGACATCTCGGTGACAATCCTCCACGAAATTATTAATGATCCCGGAGTTGGGAAGCATATTACTTTGGGGAAAAAACATGCCTTCAAATTGCCAAATTGCATGATTTGATGCTGTCATAAAAACATGATTAGCGAATTTCACATCGTTTGCATATAAATTACGCCATAATGCCTGTAGTTGCATCAAACAAAACTAATTGAAATTATTTCTAAAATACACTGTTTTCGGTTTTTGCTTAAGTCACACGATTGATAATCCATACCAAAATGAAGATTTTCTTATATACACGTTCCTTTTATTTTGTTTATGTTGATTAGTACTATCATTAACAATTGTAGATCCTACAAACATTATTAGTTTTAGCTCTATTGAGACTGTTAGAAATCGTATGAAAACTACATTTTGATTCCAAGAAAAACCTAGATTCAATACTACAATAAAAAACCAATAAATTTGGTACAAAATTATGATATTTCTTTTATAAAAAATGCCAATTGAAGATACACATCAACAATGCATTTAAATGGAAAATTGTCAACCAATACAGTCATGAGTAGTTAAACATATTTCTACGGAAATGTGTTATGTTGTACGTATTTTGATTCGTGAATTTATAGCCAGATGTCAGAGCAAATCTTCAGGAAATTTTGAAAGTGGAATGTCCGTGAGATATTTTCTTTAAAAGTGCCATATTAAAAAGCTTTTCTATTAAGAGGTATTCAAAAGGGCCATGGAATGTTGTACTTCTCTTAAGAACTCAATCTCCGTGTACACTAGGCAGTATTAAAATGTGGTTCTTGTACTGCCATTAGTCTTTACACTGTAAAAATGCCCCTGAGGGCTTACCTCTGCCAAGTTTATAACTCCTTGTAGTTATGCCTAAACGATTCTCGAACCGCTTCTTCCTTCCTAAATCTCAGGCGATGAGATCAATCATCCTCTTCACTTCCGGGCGGGCTCTCTCCACTTTGAGGTCATCCTACCATTTTGCCTTTCAGATCGTCGAGTCTGAGAAACTTTCTTATGCCTTTACTGCCAAAAATGTATCCTTTCCATGCAATCTGGGTATTTCGTCATCAAATATTTACGTAGACTAGTTGATTTCTATGACTTCTTTCGATCTAACTTACTTGAGAAAGAAGTAACTGTATTTAATCTTGTATACTATTTGAAAAAAAATCATTCCTAGCCATAAATTCTCCTCAAGTCGTCCCTTTTTTTTAAAATTTCAAGGTTATATACATGTTTTGATTACCTTAATGTCGTCTGTTTGAATATCGTGCCTGTTGTGACTATAAACTGAGACAAGATAATCTGGCAGATTATGTCAAGGTGAGATCATCCGAACCAGGAATAGACGAACAGAAATTCATCGAGAAATCGGATATTGGAAATGATAAGCAACAAAGGTCGCACGGCACTGCGATAAAATCTTCGCTATCAAACCAAAATATCGATAGGATTTGATGAGATTCATTCACCTTCATCAGGTCCTATTTATTCTAAGTTTCATATATGACCTTAACATGAATTCCTTAACTCTTTGTTGATGACTGAGCTTGATTGATTCTAATAGAAGAATATGAACTACGTTAAAGTACGTTTAAATACTTTCCAACAAATAAAATGTCCTCTTATGTTAGTCTCAATTTAAATGACTCCATTAATTTAATTAATATGAACTTAAACTATGGGATAAGCTGGAATTAGTCAATACCCTTATTTGAAAGGGATAAATCGGATATTTTTTCACTGGTTTGAGGAGCCTCTATTTAATTCAAATAATTGCAGGACTAAGATCGGCTTTTGCAAATTAACCAAGAGCAGATTAGAGTTTAAGATGAAAGACTGTCTTAATTGAAATAAGAGTTATAAAAATTAATGTATAGTCTCAGCTCATTGTAAGAAGAAAATAAACAAAACCACGATGTTTTCAATAATACGTTTTCGTAAAATTTATTAAAAGCTAACAAAAAATAACAAACAGAATTGTTGTTTACTATTTGTTATTCCTAGCAAACTTGAAAACTCATATTTTATGTTCTGTAAAGATGAAGCATCAAAATACTAATTTAACTTTTATAGTTTCTAAGTGGACAATTCATAATTTCATCCCAAAATCTAAATCTGACCTATTTTTGTGGTACATGGTTTCATATGAAAATTGAATGTATTTTCACCAGAATAATTCGCCTGTTAATTATAACAAAGTTCAACCGTGTAGGCTACAACTTTCATGTTTAGGTTTTTTTTCACTTTTCCCGGTTTATGTAGTATACACTAACGGCTATGCACGGTTTTGACTATGATTTCGTCCGTGCAGTTGTAACGGGGTTTAATTCGTATTATAGGCATTTTTAAGGAAGTGGGCAGTTTCTTCACCATGGTTTCGCCGGTGGGCAAGCATATTTGTATATTTTTTGGAGAAATTCGATTTGATTTTGCCAGACATAATGGGTAACTAACGAATCCCTCAGCAGCTCTTTACAGTGTACGAAGCGTCTGATCATAATATATGTTCGCAAATGATATTATTCCTAGAGAAAGAATGCGACAGCTTAGTATCCGGAAAAGTATATCAAAATCGCTTCTAGTGTATGCTAATTTGTACCCGTATTTTTACCCTCTTTATGCAAAAAATTACTAGCCCTTACTCTCTACTGCCTTGGCATGATGTGTCCCCAAACAATCAAATTAATTTTCAGATGTGTGTGTTTATGTATGTAAATGTATATATACAAGGGTGGTCTGAAAAGTTTCCGACTCCGAGAATTTCAGAAAAATGTCTTGTATCTTTGTTAGGTCGGAAACTTTTCAGACCATCCACGTATGTATATAGTATATGTGTGCATATATATCTATATCGACGATCTTCCCCTGTTTCAAGAGTATGTAAGAAATGAAGGTTGAACTTTTGAGTACATTTATAATGGTATCAAATATTATTATTACTCACCGCAACTTTTCCCAGGAGATGGCCCCATTGCCATTGCCAAACTGACAGGATCCTTTCCCTTCCTCCATCCACTGCCAGTACGTAGCTACCGCCATTCTGAAAAAAAGAGGAAAATAATGCTTATGCCTTGTCAACAGGCAATGAATAGTTTCCAACCTACAAAGCTGAAACTTTGAACTATGAATCGACCTTAGCTAACACAAAGATAAATTTAAAGTATGTCTGTATATTTATGTGAAAGGAATATTGGGTTTCCGCCAGCGGCGCCCTTAGCGCCGGCTCTAAGCGCTCATAGCCCCAGCTGCAGAAAGCCTTTTTAGGTGGAATGTGGCCTGGTTCCCCCTGGTGGGAATCACAAGAGCTACATCAGCGTCCCTTCACATCCATAAGGGAAGTGCAATGGCTTTATTCAGACACAGATACCTAGTAATCACAAGTTTGTACGAATTTTTAGAATTATTTTCATTGAGGATCTGTTCAAGTAAGTAACTTGATGCACTTACGTTTAACAGTATTGTGCAATTCGCAGCACTGGCCAGGTTTAGTTTTCCTCCTTTTGAAATGTTGCACCTTGCATTTCAAGCAAACTCGTCTCAGCGATATACTCGTAAGATCGATATGTTCATGAAAGATGAACGGTTTATTGCTGTCAAAAGTATCCAAACATACAAATAAGATTTCTAACGGAATGATTTTTGGAATCCTTTTTAGATCAAGAGGATTTTTAAGGCTTAACTGTTGGCATTGTGAAAAAAATGGAATGCTATATTCGTATTATGGAGACTCTGATCTTTATGCCGTTCACTCATGCCTTTTTCCTGTGCTTAATGGCATTGTGAATCTCAAACATTAAATAAAAATAGTCGAACTCACGGTTTCTAGTTTTTTACAATACCTTTGGAATGGCGACATGTATGAAAAAATTGATTATACTAGATGATATCTGTACAAGTATCGTTACAGAAAATCCAGTAGACGTCTCTATAAATTCGTAGTGAGGATATGTGTTATACCGACCCATTAAATGTAATCAAAGGCTGTTAGGAAGCATTGAAAATCACATAAAACGTAAAGATAACGCCCATGAACCGCTATCATTCCGCGATAAATACGAATTGATATTCATATTTAAATGTCTAGAATGGCCAGGATAGCTGCGGTAAAATTGGTGCTTCTGAGATCCGCCATATTTTCATGTGATATCATTTCTTAGATTACGGCACTAAATAAAGTGGGATGAATTCACGTAAAGCTTAAAAAACTCAAAAACACAAAACAATAATTTACAACTCTTACAACTCCGTTGTTCCGTTGCCATTGGCAGTGGTAGATTTCGTCCATAATGTGTGAATGTCGATCTACAGTTTGAAAAGGGCGAGATCGACGCAAATGGATGCAATCGGAGGTGTGGGGGGGGGGGCGGGAGGCCTTACCAGCTGTGAGAAGGCGATGGCCGACACGCCTAGCTCGAACTCGCCCATCCCGAAGACGTAGAGCGTCTGGAGCGTCTCCGTGCTCCAGATCCTGATGTGGGCTTGCGTCTTGCGGTTGCGGCCCGCCCGCTGCCCCGAGGCCACCATCTCTCGGGACGGGTGAAGCGCCATGCTGTCGATAGGAGAGAGGGGAGCAATGATAATGGGCTGAAGGGTACGAAATATAAGTAAACTACGGTTAAATTAATCAAAACCGGGTTGGTACCAGCTTGATTGAAAAAAAACTACAAGAAGGGGGAACATTTTGTTGCTAAGGAAACAGAAACACCAATCACAAGGGAATCAAGAAGTACGTATATACGAGTATTGAATGGGATAGCTCTGAAAAAAGTCACATCAAGAGAAGAGGACACTTTATCGATGTTATTAGCAGTAGTCTAAGGTGTTTGCGTAGGCTAATGATGGGCCATAGCACTACACACTAACGCACACTTAAGCACCAACAAATATGATACCAATTTTCCCCATAAAGGCATAAAAATGCATCCTTGATGCACTTTTTAATCCTTTCAACTAGTGGTCTTATATTTTCTATGGCGTCGCTCGAACCCATCCCTTTTCTTAATACAAACTCATCACCTCGTAAGTGTCATTTTCTCTCTTCTGTATCCTTTGGTAGATGAACCTATGTACTACCTTTGCCATGTCTGGAATTAAACTTTTATATACGTATGGAAACATATGGAAACGTATATGCATATATGTGCACTGTGGGTGTTTATACGAGTATATATATATACATGTATATGTGTGTATATATATATACACACCCAACACAGAAAATTATAACTGAGAGTTAAAAGCTAACGTTTAGTGGAATTGAGCTTTTTCACAATTGTGATATATTCTTTCACATTATCATTATATTTTTCAAGATTATATGTCTGTAGCTGTACCTACGCTGGCCATTGTTTAACGTCACAGATCATTATCGTTAAAAATCATGTCAAATTATCATATATATATATATTTTGTGGTAAGAAAAATGCCGGCAATCCTACGTTTTTTGTTTATATTTTCTTCAAAGTTAATGTTACAAAGTTACCTACTACACATTTAATGGCGTTAATTCAAAGCATTAGAAATCATGGCAGAAATTAACAAGCAATGGAATTGCCATAAAATGAGTCACTAAGATGAATTTTGATACACTTAAGGTATGCATCACCGTAAGGTTTTCTATATTTAATATATGAGAAATCTTGTACTCAATACTCTGCACATTTAAGCATTGCTTCGATCAATCTATCATTCTCACATAATTATCAAAATTATAATATAATCAGAGAGTTCTTAGAACATTTTTTGTACAGTTTCTGATGCGATGGATCTCTTCCCTCCTCACCCTTATCCCTAGTTTCATTTAAAATAAATTATTTTTTGTTTAATTTGCGTTGCTCCGCATAATGATGTAGAAACGGAAGCCAAGGGAGATTTCCTAAATGAGTGGCGAACAGTGCAGTGTGTTTTTAGTAGATTTGTCAAGATTCCACACAGTCACTTCTGCTATGGTCAATTCATTTTCTTTGATTATATTTCTTGAATTTTCTATGTCCACTCTTCCATATTATTTACAGCGATTAATTCATCGGAGTAGCTAATATTGTGTGGCCTAAAGACGTCCTCATTGTTCTTCTTCTTTTTGACGTTGTAATGCATTGTTTTCAAAACCAAGTGGCATTAAAAAATGACAAATGTTTATGAGTGATCCGCTGCTGATGCCCTCAATTAGTGCACTTGCGGCACGCAGAGAGTTCACAGCGCGTACGAGCTGACCCGCCCCGATGGTGGTTTTAAAGTTGCAATGACGAATCAGAAAATGCCCGGTTCTTATACAAGGTTTTGCTGCAAAGTTTTTTTCTGCTTGAAAGATTTAGGATATTAACCTGGTATTTTGTCAATACAGGAATAATATATATGCCACATATTTGAAAAGAATTAATATAATTTTTTGCAGTCTTTAAAAAGAGTTTGTGTATTTCCTTGAAGTTTTTTCGTACGACGTGTATCAACGTCAACACAAATCGTCATCCGGTACAACACAGGATTATTTGTCGTGGATTTAACGTTGGATTTGTTAGTTCGTATTAAGTTATACCTGTATGAAAGGAATTTTGGTAATTGGTTAAGGTTTGATTAAGAAATGGGAGGAGAAGTGTTAGCTAATTTGTTTATCAAGATGGGTAGATGAATGGAAGGTTAACGTAAAGATTGGAGTGTGGAGTATGAATGGCACATCATTCGCAAGTTGTTCCTTCTTATTCCATTGAACTAAATAAAATTATTCCAGCAATTCCATTTTGCGGCCTGGAGATTCGAAGTGCAGAGAATCGGAAGGGTTTTACAGTGAAGGAAAGGAAAGGAACCGAATATGCTTTATGTGAAGGTTCAGTCAGACAACAAATCATGAATGACGAAAGTTTATCTGTCACCACCGAAAAATACAAATTATTTTGAACTAATATAAAAAAAATTTCACTAATGACAACTAAATAGAATAGCGTGATAAGGTTTTTTGTTCGTATATTTTTGCTAAGAAAATCCGCGCCACTCATCACTTTTCTTTTCCACAGGAAGAAACGCCATTTCTGTCACAAATTTAACCGTGGAGCTCTCTTCCTGGGTATTCATGTTTCATTCGCTCTGATGTCACTTTTTCTTAACTTTGCAAAAAATCTCTGGAGCAATCGACGACACGACTGTTACTGTTTTTTTCGGCGTCACGCAAAGTCTTCAAGCAGATAGATTTACTGTTCTAAATATCATTCGTAAATAATCTAATGGAAAGCATATACAAAGTGGCCCACTCTTTGATAAAACCTCAAAAAACCAACCAGCCAAGTATTCTAAATAAATGACACTCAATTGAATGCGAGAAATGTTATCTTTTTTGTCAAAACTTACTGTCAAGAGCTTTCTGTAGATGAGATATTTTATTTATACAAATCTGAGCGACGTACACATGATGGGAGCGGGGTCAATGGGATGGACATTTGGGGTCATTTAATTTTTAATTAATCAAATAGCATATTAAGATATGACAAAAAGTAGGGTTATATACTATATGAGACGTAAAATAGAGCAATATATGATTAAAAACCAAATAAAAGTGTGGTATTAATCTAATTTAGGATAAAAAACTTGTCTAGTTTAATATGTCTTCCCCCGATTCTGATCTTAACTCTTACTTCATCATGGTCAATTAGACATTCCACCTTTTCCAGTAAATTAATTGTTTAGGAAAGCTAATGAAGGAGATAGCTGTTATAGAAAAGTGTAATCCAAAATTAATTTTATCGAAATTTTTCCATGAAAAGTGTCTGATTATAGTTCAGAAATAAGGTAAATCTTCGCTTGATGTCTCGCCATAGTTTTTTGGTAATCATAAAACATTAAAAAAAAGTTTGATCTGAATAAATGATGTATGATTCGGGGGAAACTTCAATAGAGTTTCCTGCCAGAAGGGATTGTTGCCAAGGAGGTTGGGTGGATTCGTCTCCCGACCTCCGTGGGGTGTCTGGCGAGGCCCACTTACCACTGGATGTCCTCCGAGTGGGCGACGTAGTGTCTCTGAGAGTCCTCGTCCCTGTCATAGAGCACGGCCACGGCAGCCACGTAGTAGAGCAGCTCCCCCGTCGGCAGCACCCACAAATTCCGTCGGGTGTCCGTCCCTCGATACCCGTATCTATGCTTCTGTCAAGGATCCTTACACTCAACACGTTACGAGGGACATCGTGAACATAACGGCGTTTGTCCGACTCGTGTTGAGCTGACACGGAGGTAAATTGAATATTTCGAGCAGAATAAATACGCACCAGCATGCAAGCTCATCAAGTTCTGCAGGTAATAACGTCGTTTATGCAAAGAAAGATAAACTTAAATAATAGCTTTTCGGTCATATGATGACCACGGCTGAGAGTCAATTGCAGGGTACTTCATTGAAACCCGTAAGGTGTTGTATAATATACCTGTGCTAAGCTAGACATTAATTGAATTGAATATTTTCAAATATAACCCATTTTTCAAATGCGTAGCAATTTACTCATTGAAGATAGTTCCCTGCCGAACGAATTTGTAGTCTTTTGGCGTTTATTTTTTTGCCTAGTATTAGCTAATAGTCCACCTACATCATTTCAGTGCAAATACTACGTTTAAAAAATTAATAAGGGAAATGATTTTTCGATTTATGGTTTCTTATAATTTGTGACTATAATTCCTATGGGTAGTTAATCAAAGAAAGAAAAAAAAACAGCATAATAAATTATATATTAAAATAGAAGCACCAAAGTTTGATGTTTAAACAATTGTGTGAGATCCGCGCGTAATTTAAAGAAACCTAATATCCTCAATGGCCAAGTGACTGCAATTAAATAGTTTTAATACGAATGTAATACCTCTAAAAATATGATCTAATGGGTACAAAACGCTTGCCAGACTTTTACTTTTTGCCTTAAACTTCAACCAGGGTTAGATTTTGTATTTTTTAATAATGATTTAGGCTCAGAATATAATAATGAACATTCTTCATGCTTACGAAAGTACGTAATTGGAAGCACGTGGAAAAGGTTTTCGGTCATAAGGCTGAAAAATCATATCCACTATTGTGGTAACTGATTTGATATTTTTTATAGAATTTTTATGAAGATCTATCATTATCTATTTTTTACAGACTCGGGTAAAACTTCCCTGAAAGGAGACTAAGTAAAAAGTTATTTTGACAGAAGTGTTCACTGGTTTGCGAAATAAAAATTTAGAGCTCAAATTATAGCATGTTTAATTATTAACTCTGGATTTTCAGTTTGAGAAACGAATTCACTCGACGGCAAGACACGAAAGGCATACTGTTAGTCAAGGGGGCTAAAAACGCCTCTGGAGATAATTTGTTTTGATTATTACCTATTGGACAGTCGATTCTCTGTATTTATTTTAATTTGGAAGAAAACAGTCACGTTTTAATTTGACCCTGAGTTATGTTTTTACCGGTCAATATCTACACTTGAAAAAAAATCAGCGCTCGCTATTTCAGGAAAATGTTTAATTTGATTCTTGTATTTTATTTTTTAAATTTCATACGGTTAAGCACGCAAATTCTTCTAATGACCTGAAGAAATAAGCCAAAAATGCGAGAGACGAAACACGATGCGAAGAATTAATCGAATTATAACGATCACAAAAACAGTTTTAAAGTAATGAACATGCTGTATTTCCAATGTTGATACATGACTTACTTCTGCTAAGTAAAACTTTCCCCACCTGAATAATTGTGAAATTTGAAAACCTTGATCAGTTGTGCTCCTTCATGTAATATTCACGTTTTGTAAGACTGATTAGTTACACGGTGTCCTTACCATCCTATGCGTTAAGATTTCCGGGTGCTGTAACAGGTTTTACATTAAACAGACAGTTCAGTCTAAAATGAATGCTTTTTTGGAGTGTAATGGGGCCTAAAATACCGATTAAAAACACATTTTTTGGTTGAGTGGGACTACGATTATGACTTAAGAGACAATAATGTAACATTAATTCAAATGCTTAGCTTTAATAAAATTAAAAGGAAGCATGTCTGAGTCCTACGATTGAGCTTTCCTATTGAAGGATTCAGCATTTTCGGGTTTTCACCGCGTTGCTGTTTAAAGCCGACAACAGTTTCACCGAAGTTGCATTCGGCGACTTCAGGTCGACGCCTACGCATGATGAGCTCCACGCAGAGAGATCTACGCGGCCATGAGCTTTCCTATTGTTTCACAGTTTTATGATTCAAATGATTACCTCACAATTTATATTGAATAATCATCCATTTACTCTACATTGGTGCGGTTTTGAAAATGAATCGCTGGTCGATTAATTTTCAGGGCTATTTATAAACGTATTCTTTTACAGTCTATTGATTTCACCATTTTTTAAATGATATTTTGGAAAATATATTCACCGCTAATAAATATGGTTATCCGACAAATGTCAATAAAAATATTGCTTGAAATTGTACCCAGTTTTAGTCATAACCCTGACTGTTTTAAGTATACTCCAATAAATGGATACGAGCCTGCCTTTGAAATTTAAAATCAGCCCTCAATTAAAAGTAATTTTGTCAGGCCGATGCATTAGTTTTCTTCGACTGTTGAATATCTTGGTTTCCGATATCGGCAATAAAAGAATTAATCATTGCACGCTAGGTGGAATTTTCTCTTGAAAAAGAATTTGATTTTCTTTAACATTGTTTTTCGAATGAAACATATCTATGTCGATGGAGCTTAAACAGTCTTGAGTGTTATGAGGTCACCGAAACGTCCCTTACGGAAACCACCGGGATTTGATTTGGACTCTCTGTGGCATTGAGCAAGGATACACCCATTCGAGCTGGAGCCTCTTGTCCGGCGGCGAGTTGTCTGCCGGCGGGTGATGCAGCGGAGGGTAAAAGGTCCTCTTGAGTCCGCGGAGGATCAATCTCAAGGGCTCCTCCTTCAGAACCTCCACCAGCGAGTAATCTGCGAAGGACAGAAGAGCCAATTATGGCAAGCTTAATAGGATAACGATGACTTCACGTATCAAAACAAACAGATTATTTCAAAAGAAGGAAATACATCTACCACTGAAAACTTATACCATCCATAGAAAGTGGTGCACAAGTATTGTTACTCTGCCCCTGAGAGCTGTATCTAAGGGGAATTTATTGAACGCACGCAAAAGAGAGATCCATAGATGCCATTTTTTGCGTTTTCATTTCTTTAGATGACTAGGTTGTTCATTCTAATAGTCAGAAACCTTTAAAAATATTCAAAATTTCCCTTCTATTATACGTAGACACTGACTTATTTTTACTCAGCAACATTTATCATGTAGGAGAATTGATTACTGAGTCTGAAAGATATTGTTTTCTGGCAGGTATATAATACATAAAGTATAGAGAATGAATTCCTTCGAAATAAAACAATTGATCGGTGAATTTTGAACTCCCAGAGCATTTATCAAACAATTTTCAATATTTTTGGAAGGGGATGGATCGATCTGGTTGTTTGAAGTAGGTACAAGGATGCCGTATTCTATATTTACAAAAATAATTAGCCTTCTTCGTCTTAATAGGAGAACTTCAAAATTTATATCATCAATATAAGATAGATACTTTGCACGTTTTTTGGCAACTGACGGGCAGATTGGTGATATCTTTTAGAAGATATTGAGAATTTGAAGGTCGGAGATTGAGATGAGAGGCCGAGCCTATAGGGAGGGTGATTCGGCATGGGGAGCAGGGTAGGCCCTCCAAAGGAGGGGTACCGGAGGAGCGAAAAGAAACCAGGGGTGAGATTCGGCATTACTTATAGATATCTAGACGAAAAAAATTGTCCTAACAAAGAATTGCAGTTACATTTTAAATATTAGCCCCTGTCTTGGGGGTTTCCATGATGATTGAGAAAGCAGATGACCTTTTTAAGTTGAGGTCCTAAATGGGCCCAGTCTGAACCATGAAAAATCTCACATTTACAGCGGGTTAAGAAACTTTGTCACGAACGGAAAGGAATATTAATTATATTCATAGCAAATGATCTCTTTTTTTAAAGTTTAAAGTTCAAAACTCAACTCACTGAAACTTTAATTATTATATCATATGACGAATATATATTCTAGTGAAACAGTTAAAAATCAAGACCTTTAGGTTTATTAGCAGTAGAATAAATAAGACCCAATGTGGCATTCAGAGGCTTTATTTATTACCTATTAAATATTTTTAAAGGTGAAATATTAGCTTAGGAAAATTAATATTATCTTTGCTTTCTACAGAAATAAACTTTATTCGTCGACTAGTTCCGTTTACACTGTAACATCCTCAGAACTAGTGAATGTTAGGACTCAGGACTAGGATGTTACAGTGTAAACGAAACTAGTCGACGAATAAAGTTTATTTCTGTAGAAAGCAAAGATAATATTAATTTTCCTAAGTTAAAAATGGAATTCTACAAACTTAAGGCCTCAACCATTTAGTGCATTAAATATTAGGTTTCTCTAAAAATCGATTGATAAAATACAATTTATAAATTATGGGAGAGGAAATCGTTTTATTGGTAATTGTCGCTAAAGATAAATGAGATAAATACAAACAAATTAATTAGTTAATTATTTTTCTAACAACTGAAAGATATTATTGGTTTTGTCCCAATAAAATATATGATGTGTTAGATATAGATCGATAATCTACTTCGTTCTTGAACTGTGTTCAATGGTCTTCAAGCACTGTCATCATCACTAAACGTATGTTTCAAATCAAAGTTTAAGGATGGTTTCATACCATCAAAGATAATGTTTGGCATTCATTATTCAACTAAGAAACTTGACTGACATTGTATCCTTTAATTTATATGGAATTAATGTCGTTATCATTTTCAAAGTTTATTAAAGTATTTAAATGTTATCAATTAAAAGTTCATTTAAGTGGATGGAAAGAATGTTGATATGAAAATTGGGAACTTACAATTTATTCAGTGTGCGGATTTGGGTGTAACTAAAAAGATTCCAAGATAAATAATCTAATGACCGGGAATATAATGGAACAAGAAGTCATTATGTCGTTAAAATGAGCTGTTAGGGGCCAGTTGAAAAATGGGTCGGGAACGACATCGCGGCGAATTAAGGACACCCTGATCGAAAGATGTATATCAAGAGACTTAATAGGGGATTGTGCCTAAATGGGCCGATTAAATGAGATTGTGGGGAGAAGTGTTTGGCATAAATGATATCACGATGGAAGGTCTTGTTCAATAAACTGGGCAGATCAATGAATACCAATATATTTACGGTTTTCTGGCCATAAGTAAATGAACACCTGATTAAATTAAATAATAATGCCACCGAGAGAATTACTATGAGGATGTCTTGATATGAGTTGGCGTGTTAGTCCAGTGATTCGAGTGGTTCAGCACTGACAGGAGGACCATGGTTCACAGAGACGTACTCAGGCTACGACGTCTCAGGTTACCCTCAGCCTACACCAAGCTGTGGAATTTTCAGATGGCAGATTTTCCTGGGAAACTATGACCGGAGAAAGGAACTGGTCTTCCTAACCCTGATGTGTGAATTTTTCACGCCGATGAGCTCAGTCGAGCTCACCCCTCACTTATTAAATGGATCTTGCTGCAGTTTGAAATGTTTATGCTAAATGTGCAGATAATATTTTAATAACTACATATTTAAAGTAATCGAAATATATATTACCTTAACAGGTATCATCAATAAAATTTGTAATTTCAAGCTTGAATTTGTGGAACTTACCCATTAAGGGTAAAAAAATTGCAACTTTGTTTTTGCCACTAAATGCTTTAATCTTATTATCCAGGTTTAAATACATAGTATCATCTTCAGGTACATTTTCAAGCTCTGGCTTCAAGTACATACATTTTGGTCACGAGGCAAAGGTGTGGGGGCGAAAGGAGGCGTTTTGGGATTGTACAAGAGTAGGGTGAGGAGTGGTAAACGAGTAGATTTGCAATAATGCTCTCACAAATTGATGATCAATAGATATGAACCCTTCTAGGATAATCAAGCTGAATGCGGGAGCAATACGTTGTGATACTTCCCCAGTTTCATGGTGAAAATTTTAACCATCAAAATAGACTTAATTTTTGCATTTTTCATTTTTATTTCCAGCATGAAATAATATTTAGATATTAGGATACATGCAGTTCATTATATCAAATATTGAGCAAAGTTTTCCTATTATTAATACATTTATTAAATAAAAGGAACATTAATGGCTGAAATTTTAAATTAGTTAAATGAAAAACTTTCTTAAATAATTTTAAGAAATATAACTGTGAAGTTTAAAGGTTTTATAATTTTATAACCAACGCAGTTTATCATACGTATTGAGGAAAATAAAATTAAGTGGAACTCTATCTTATCTCTTGTTAAGAAATTGCATATTTTTAAAAGTTCTGACTGAAGACGATGCTTAATTTAATTTGACGACTTCATTTTTATATTTTAACTTCACAGTAATTAAAAAAAATAATTTATAATAGCTTTTTTCTGGAAAATATACAAAGTATAAAACTGGTTTTAAGGTTTAAAGGTTAAGGTTTTAAGGATTTGGTGTACTAGTCGTGGATGTTTAAATTGGAACGTTACCAAGCCACCGTAATGTTGCTTTATGCTGTCAAGAAAAGCGGAGAAATTATAATATGAAACAAATAGCTAAGGTTCCAAAACCTACATACTTTCTAATGAATGTTATTAAGAATTTAAAAAATCAATGCGAAATTCTATAAAATGCTCCCGAGACAATCAATTGTGATGTAGGTTTATATTTTCCACATTTTTGAGTCAAGAGAATTTGTGATTCATTCATAGCTATAATTAATAAATTCCACTAAGTAATGGCGTCTCTTAATTCTTATTGTATGCTTGCTATAAAATAAAATGAAGCAATGATATTAATTCCGTTGTGGAAAAAAATAAGTACTTCAGTCTACTCTAGGTCCTTGTACACTCAAATTTTCATTCGGAAATTTACTTAAACAGATGTGTGTAGCTCGTATAAAAGGTATGTAAGGACCTCTAGTTAATAGTATTTTGTATTATCTATTCTGCCTTAACCTCCATTTTAGTGTTGATAGACTACATTCAGAGTGATAAGTGACTATGACTTTCCTAAATTACTGTTGTTCAGGATGATAACTATCCTATTAAAAGAATTGTCCAAGAAAGCGTTCGATATTGATGATTTAAGGCGGGTCTCGGCCTTTCGAAGCTACGACCCAAATTTTCATCGTACGTGTGTTGGGTGACCTAAATTTTGATGCTCAGATTAAGTTAACTTATCGACTTGAATAGAAGAATCTATGGTCTTGGAAACAAAGTCACGTACATTTTGGGGACATAACACCTTACGAGGGACTAAAAAGATTAACAGCCATTAAGAGCCCTTTTAGCTTACCCACTATTTCAAGTTGGTGGCTCAATATAAAAGGAGAGGAAGACCTTGAGTTTGTGTAGCCCAGATTTGGTCCGGGGTCCCACCAGATGATAAGAAGGGCATAGAGACAATTTCATGTATGCTATAAATCCAATCTGTTTACCCTCGACGCGGGCATTGCGATGGATTTTCGTCAACAAATCTAGATTAATCACCAAAAATGCTCTGTCCCTGGCAGAGTCATTTCAGTGAGGCCCTGGACTTAGTTTGCCGTATATGGTGCAGTAGGCCAGGAGATATTCCTCGTAATGCTTCAAGCTTTGTTTGGAATCAAAATAAAGGTAAATCTCTGCACCGCTTCTATCCATTATAAATTCACGTAGGCTGTTTTGCGTTTTAAGGGAGTCACTGGAAATCATTTATTGAAATGTTAACATTTAATTTAATTTTAAGGGTAGCACGAATTGAACCAGAATCAAAATGGAGGATTTCCTTAACTCACCATATTTTCCTTTTCCTATAGAATACAAACGGCGAATTTCGTTCAGTCGTGATGTATTTTTCGTCATTGTATGTCCTTTGTGTGATTTTCGGGTACCAGATCTTCCTGGGAAACCATAACCGGCCCAGGGAAAGCAACTGGCTCTCCTATCCTGCTTATGTGTGAATTTCACACACCGTTTAGGGCTTAGTACTGGGTGAACTCTAATATCAACTACCAGACCGACCTTCGGATGGATTACGGTGTGTATGGTTACCATTAGGTTTTAAATAGTTTAATGGGCCTGGAGTAATGGAGGTGTTTTACTTGCCTTTTTACTTCTTAATTTTTTTTCAAAATTTTCAATTAATGAATTTAAGCATACTCTCTGCTCTCCTATTTACAAAATGGTGCGAAATGACCGTGACATGGCATTTGTCAGTTAATGAGGAGGGGAGGTCGACCTCATTTTGTTTGTTTAGGGTGCATAATTTGGCCCGAGGCTCCCGATGATTCCCGCTCCCTACCCTCCCCTTTGGACACACACCCGCTCCTCACTCACCCCTCGTCTCGTTGTCCCCGTACGTGACGGAGCGCTTCCCGCGGCTCCTTGACCGCCGCCTCCGGTCCGCCTCGGCTGCCACGCTCCCAGCACGGCTCCGGCGCCCCCCCGTGTCGACGCCGTTCAGCATCGAGTTCCGCCCCAGGAGGGGCGACCCCCCGTGGCACAGGTAGAATGTCTCCACGTCGGCGAACTCGTTGCGCAGCTGCGAGAAGCTGCGCACCTGAGGAGAGACAGAAAAGGAGCAGCGACCACGACGGTTGAGAACTCTGGGAGCGAATGCAAAGGCCATCCGGTCGGAGCGAAGCGATTGACATCAAATCAAAGAGATGAGCAAAGGGGATTCAACAGTTTCTATTCAAGGAAAGATAATTAATATGTCTCTCAAAAAACGTTGCCCTCAAATAGTTGGTGTGTATCAGGGTTTTAATCCCGTACCCAATTTCCGTTTGCATACGTTAAAAGGGAAAAAGAAATGGGGATGACTGAGACACTAAAACTCAAACAGGAAAAATTATAAATTGATTTATTATCAAGAAGGACAATAAAACTCGTTTTGAAAATTAAGTACGTAATTGCATGCTTACTTAAAAATTCCCCTCATTTGGTCTTTAAAGGGTATAAATAATTACTGCCATATCAAAATCGCTTTCAACAATAGTCCCACCCGTTGAATTAGTTGGCGAATTTACGCTTCAGTGAGTCGATTGCTGTAAAATTTGCCACAGTAAAATTTTAAATAGAAATTTGGAAATTATTTCGTGATGAAATTCTCTAAATTTCTTCCGTGACTGAGGGACTATCTGATCGCTACTTTGCATACAGTGTTGATTTAGGGTGTTCGGATTTACTGTTGGTCAAAAAAACGTATGGTACATTGAGACTTACCTCGTTACCGGAGAGCGTGTACATCTGCTTAGCGCCGGACATTTTGAGCACTTGCCCAAGGTCCTCGAGGACTTCTTCAAATGGTTGAGTGGTCCGCAGATTGAGCAGTACGCGGCACTGAGAAGAAAAACATTTCTTATGTCTGCTTCATCATTTACCAAACGAACCAAGGATATTTTGATTCGGATTACAAGCACTGGAATGCTCGTGAAGGGTTTCAATGAAATTTCACACCCATTGTATATTCGTAAAGCCAACATTACGATAACTTTCAACATTTCCTCACCAAAGAGTGACAAATATTATGTGATGCACTATTTTCCTAATTTTAAGCCTGAACCTAAATTGGATTATTTTCCTTGATTGAGAGTTACAACGAACAATAATTATTTTTCATTTATTACATTTTTGAAATAATGATTTCATCGTGCAGTTGACATATTGTAATTCGGGTCGGCGGTTTTAAATTTCTGTTTGAATGACCGATATTCTTCAACCTTTCAATGGACCCTTGCGTATGAAAATTGAACTGTAAAAACATGGAAGTGAAATTAACTGAAGAAGTATGAAGACTTAAAGATATTTGCAATTGAAAATCCATTTCTTTCTGCCTAGTTATGTGACTTTAGGACTTGTGTTTATCTTTAAACAGAATTGATTAATTACACTTCATTATTTTGAGTCAATTAAAGTTTTAATTTTGATTAATTTCAGAAAGTGTGAGATTTAGTCGACAGTTAAATTTCATATATCTAGATATCCCTTTGCTATCATATTAATAAATGTCAGTATAAAAGAATACGCAATATAATCTTATGCGTAAGAATTTAAAAGCCAAAGAAATTATGCATTGAAATTTTTAAAATTAATAATGAAAAATCTGCTTCTTCTTTCTTAATATTAGACCTATTTCAAGGAAGAAATGTATACTATTGATTAAAACTCGGATCTTTCAATGACGCAGGTCCCTTGAGACGTTTATCATAGCTGTGGAAGAAAATGGACTGCCAATTTTGAGGCTTTGGCTTCTCCTTTAGATATAATTGAGAAAAATCCAATTCTTATGACAATACTTTGATTTTTGCTGGGTGTCTTTTTTTAAAAACGCGACTCTAAATACAATTGTGGAGTAGTTCTAATAGAAGATAGTCTTGCTGGGAAATTAATGCGTCCCTCCAAGTTAATGTCATTTCGTTAATTTGGTTTATTCATGCTAAGAACGAATTTTCTCGGAAAGATGATTTTATTTACTTTCAAGTATGATTTGGATAAAAAAATCTGTGAAAATTACCTTAATTACGTAGAGCATGAAGGATTTGGTTTTCCCTGGACTCGTTTTAATTTTTCTTGGCTCATTGCATGAGATTGACGTGCTCGTAATTTTTACTGAGGGAGGAAAAAGGAGAAAGAATATCGGAAGGGGTTCGCTAGAAATTTACACACGCATGCATGCGGTGGCCTTACTTATTCCCACCTCTATCTCACATGAAACGCTAATGTATTAATTTTCGAGGATTTCAGGTTATAGAAAATGGAGGCCCCTATCGCGTATTTCTAAAATTAAATACCTCCAAGCCCAATTAATCCCTTTCATGAGCTACCATAGTCACTTCTTTCACCAGCATAATGTAGTCCTTGTACGTTCTAATGAGTCTTTATACGATCTTAGTCCGCACACATATTTACATAAAATCTGGCATCGTTGTATAGTGTTTATACGCTTATTTGAGCTTCAAGATACAATCTCTTGTGACTACGTCTCGGAGGTTCTAAATATTTATAAGTACTCGAGTTTATATCTAAAATAATGTTTAAATAACCTGTTTAATAGAAGCTTCTAATTAATTATTTTATTCTGAATCATTCCTGAAATGTAAAAGCAAATGTAATCTGTAATCAATAAATCAAAATAAATATCAAAAGACTGTGAAACCATCACAGCTCATTAGTGACAGCCGAGGAATGATAATGAATGCAATGAGGTTTAAGTTTCAGCCTGGTTGGTGCATGACGGTGAATTGAACACAGCAACATGAAATTAATAATGAGTTTTGGAATTTTCATTCTCGTAGAAACTCGATGAAAAAAATTTTCCAATGCCTAAAAATAATTTCATAAAAGATATATTACAGTTTTTAAAGTGAAAAAGATATTTTCACATATTCATAAGAAATAATAGTTTTAAAAAGTGGAAAAGGGATATAATTCATGTACGAAAAATGATGTTTGCTGATAATGGAATGGCGAGTGACGGATTCTGTCAAGTATTCTGGTTTTCCGTATGTGCAGATAGTGATGCAAAAGGAATCATTATCATGTGCGAACTAAAAAAAAACTATTTTGAAAAAAAAGAACTTTCGCTGAACGACCATTATCAGCATGTATCATTAAAATTCTACGGTCCATCTGAGATACTTTTAATGGAGGAATGAAATGATAATATTGGATTGTTTTGACGGAAAGTACTCTCCATCGAACAATAATGAAAGAATAGATAGTAGTTCTAGCAGAAATAGATTTTACTGCAGATTGTTCATTGTAGTGTTGTTGAATCACTCGCATACAAGTTATTCAATTGCTCTCACTTTTCTCGTAAATGATATTTGCTTAATTAGTGTAAGAAAAAAATTTCCAAAGAAGATTTGAAGTCCTCGAACAAATTACAAAATCCCTTTGAGCAGCATATCATTCCAGTTATAATAAATTAATTTTGAAAAGGTCTATTTATATTAAAAATTGAGAACACGCTCACATTCTCTAT
The DNA here is from genome assembly GCA_037158775.1 of Hetaerina titia. Taxonomy (NCBI): domain Eukaryota; kingdom Metazoa; phylum Arthropoda; class Insecta; order Odonata; family Calopterygidae; genus Hetaerina; species Hetaerina titia. Next base: position 12,359,692 of record CM073771.1, read on the forward strand.
GTTATCGTCTGAAACACGTCCTACGTATACCTTCAGCCCACTCGCCGACAACCCACTATTTGTCGAACTTCATCAGATGCCTCCGAGAGTCTTATAACGCATTATTTTCCAATATGAATTCGACTTCTTTTTACTCAATCCGGTAAGCACCACGCGGAACAGTATTCTCTTCGAGACATGGCCAAATAAACTCGCATTTGGTTTGGTTTTCATGTTTCTCACAGGATATGCTCTCACAAATACAATTGATTTAAAATTTCATTCATGATGTTGGCTCACCGTTTCCTCACATTTGAGAAAAAACTGCGACGTGCACATTTGATTGGGAATGGAAGCACCGCTGGTGCATGAGGTAGCGCCATTCGCGCTCGGGGTGCGCGTCGCTGCAGTGGTCGCGAACCATTAGTCCCCCAGGAAAATATCCGCGGGACACGGAATGTCGGGATCGGCCGGTATAATTTTTTTTGGCGGTTTGTGTCAAAATGCAATAGGAAACTAGAAGGAGAGAGGAGGAGGCAATTATCCATGCAACGCGGCACCGCTGACCTGCTTAATCACGCGACGCAAACGGCCACAAATGGTGATGGATGTGGAGGGATGGGTGGTCGCAGTTTAAGCGCACAAAGCGCCCGAGAGCGGCGTTAGTATAATTGATGTGCTTCACCTTGAGCGACGCCGTCACCTTGAGAACCGATGGGTGGCGAGATCGGGGGGGCCTTTGGCATTTTGCCACTTCACCCTGCTCCGCCCCCGCGTCCCCCCGCGCTCCGTGCTTCGCAGTCATCCTGGATGGGAGTTCGACAAGGTCTCGACGAATCCGACCTTCAATGTCCGGCCCACATCCAAGCCTTTGATTCAATAATTGAAACGGACTCGAAGGATCCCAGTCTTGGTGCTCCGCTTTGTGTTTTCGGCTCTCCACCGATGATTTCCGACTGTTAGCACCGCTCGGACAGTGTCCCCACGCGCCGAAATAATGTCTGCTATCCACCAGTTTTTTTTCTTCGGAGTATAAAAATTTTTGCCATCCTTTTCTTCCTCTATTTCACATTCCGCACAGTTTGTGCCTTTTTTCTATCTCGCTTCCATTTAAATACTTAATTCCCGCTCTATGGTAATGCGGGAAAAAAGAGTGTCCCAACTGCATTAATGGGCTTTTATCTGACGACCTTCAGCGTGAGGGAAGGATTTACATAATTCAATACGATCTCAGTATGGCTTTATCCGTATTTGTTGAGTAGTCTGCTTTTTCATTATCCACTTAATATTTTAACCTTCTCACATGCTTATTATTTCCACGTTGTAAACATCGATAAGCGTAAGATGGGGTCTTTCCAATGAATTGTTTCCTCGATTATGAGTAGTAGGTCGTGGATGTAAATTTATTTATTGTTCTTTTCTTTAACAGAGTTCTTCCATACTCTTCCTGTTTCAACTGTCTTTATTAATTTGAATTTACGCAGCACTTTGTTGAGTTTCCGGACTTATTTTATTTCTAAAGAGCTATCAAATCACTTAAATTGAATCGAAACTTATTCCAACCGTAGTAAGGTTTTCAATCATTCGTAAACAAAAGGGATTTAGACAGAGTATTTCTTAAGAGGTTTTAGCCAAGAAATTATTTTAATGGTAACATTTGTAAATCTCTTCCTTAATCTAAGATTAATATGATAATATCCTTCTTTCTTCAATGCTGTATTTAATGGTATATCATGGCGTAGAGGGTGGCCGAATTAATGAATTCACAGAGACTAGTGGATGCATGGATATATTATGTACTGCAATATTTTTAAAATCAAGGCTGACATTACCTTCTCAACATATTTGGATGATGAAAATTGACCGACAAGCATACATTTTTGTCAAAGTCTATTTGAGAGGTTCGGCGCTTTTATAGCGCTTTCTATTTCTCCATTAATCAACTTAGAAATCGCATATTTTACCGAAAGAAACATAACTCACTCTGATCGATTTATTCCATACTAAGCACGAGTTCAGCAGCTCGTGATAAGACAGCTCAAAATGATCATTGATATGAAATCAGAAAATTTTAAACCATGAAACCAGAAGACGACCTATTCATAAGTCTAATTCATTACTTTTATTTGTCCGTTGGTTAGGACAACAGCGTATGACCTTATTAGTATTTAAGTCTTGTATACATTTAAAAAATCCATATCAGTAGATTTTCCGTTGCTTCGGGAAACCATTATAATTTTATAGTGATTTGTTTGTTTGAGTCGTAACCGCGTTAAAAGTTTCAAGAACTTTAATGCCCTCTATCCTATCAAAAGAGAACATGCGGATCAAATGATTACTTTGCTCTATTCATCGTGTCACATGAATCTTCGGGTGTTTTGGGTTAAGATTTTTCCGCTCTTATTCCCTTGCTAGGAAATAATACTGCAGTCTTCATGAACAAACACAATGGTAAATGATCATCTCTCCATTTGGTATCAAGTAGAATCGGTCGCATCACTTTTTAAGAAGAAGCTTATTCATGTGTTTTATGCCAATCACTGTATTGTTCCGTCACAACTAATTAATCTTCATATTTCAGTAGAAAAACACATTTTCAGTTGATTACACAATCTAAAATTGATGGGTAGAAATGCATAGTAAACCCAAGATGTTATTTTCACGTTGTACTCCAACAAGGAAGCTCAAACCCACCTACCTTCGTGTGTCGAAGGAAATATTTAGTCTTGATAACCAGCGTCCATGAAAAAAATATAGGGACCCGTTCTCTCATGACTTTCTTCCATGACCGAAATAAAACGAGGACCCACTAGTTCGGCCTTGAGAAACTTACGTGCCAAATTTTTGCTTGCTAAAGGAAGAAAAGCTCGCGTGAAGGTTTTTAAACATGATAAAAAAATTATTGGCACGCTCTGGGCAAAACGGTCGATTTATATTTGGAATGATTAAAATAAAATGGTGCTGCATCCAATTGTTAAACGATTCCTTCGACACGCTTATTTTGATCGCAAAACTGAGATTACTGGGTGCTATCCACAAGAATCCAAGCAAATATCACGGGGCACAAATGCGTCATATTTTTCATGCACGTAAAACTCAGGGTAAATGGTTTATGGCCTGAAAGAGCATGAGGGTCATAAGGAGGCGTTACGTTTCGTCGTCCAAATAAAACTTGTTTTTTTATTGTGAAGCATATAGCGGTATCATTTTATCTGTTCGATTTCAAAGACGGGGCGAAGCTTTCAAAGTCCAGCACAAATAACACGCTTTGGCTTCCAATTCATCCCTCCGTTTTCGTCAAACTGGCATCCATTGTAAGTAATCCCGGTGGGTTGTATTGCTGTCATTGTGTCTCCGCACCGAAATCCAGAATGAGTATTTGAAAACTGACATAAAACCGGACAGTTGGGGTTCACGGTGGGTGCTTGGGGACCCATGCAAGACACCAGCGCACCGAAACGGGCCCCCGAAGCATCGAGCCTTGGAGTGAGGTGAGGCCGCCCATGGTGCAACACCAAAACAAAAGGGAAGAGGGTGTGGCCGTTGGCGGCACCACTCACCTGCACCGAGTGATCGCTGTCATTGATGATCCGGATGATCCGGCCCGAGCTGGGCTTGAGCCCCGAGGTGGTCATGCTGGATGCGGCAAGGGGCGGCTGAACCGCCGAGTTGAGCGCCGGTGCGACGATGGGCGGCGGAGGCGGCGACACGGAGCCCCCCCTGCGCTGTGCTCTCCAACCCCCGGGGTAGGTGCCGTACTTGGTGGCCGCGGTCCGACGGTCGTCGGCGACGTTGCTGGTGCTGGACACTCCGTACCACACCCCGCTCTTCTTGCCGTAGCTGGCGTGCTGGCGGAGGAGGGAAAGAGCGACGAGAACGTCCGTGAGCTGGTTTTTTTCGGAGGGCGAGATGGGTGAGGGGAGGGCCGGAGCGTGGGAGAGGTGGGATGAGATCGAGGGTGGGAGAGGGGTGGCGATCGGGGATGACAGCTTATAAAGGAGGGGTAGTGGTGGGGGAGGTTCGCCCCCAGCGCGTGCGCCGTCCCCTTTGGTGGGGGAGGGGCGGGTAGGGAGATGCCCGCGAGGGTGCTATCGAAGGGGGCGGAGCGAACTCCAGCGGGGCGGAAAGGCAAGGTCGTCGCCGGGCGATATCTCTCCCCCGGGATCACTCCGACCCGGCCATTTGTCCGAGGCGCGCGGTATACTTTCCCACATGTTTCTATGAATGTTTTTTTTCCAGGTCCCTCCCCCTCGGCCCCGAAAAGTGGCCAAGAGTCGGCGCGGCGGTTCGGGGCTCTCAAGTGCCCCCGTCCATTCGAGGATGCAGGGAGGGGCGGGGGAGGGAGGATATTCTACCCCCGTGATCGCTCCGGGACACCGCGGAGTCGCGTGAGCGCGTTCTTTGGACTCCCCAGATCTGAGAGGTTGCCTTCGTTTCGTTCGAGTTTGGTCGCTCCAGATCTCGAAAGGTTATTCCAGATATGCCAACCTCGACGTCTTGGTTCACTTCTCCATTTTGAGGATTTATTTAAAATCCGAAGAAGGGTTCAACCGTGTTTACGGTACTTTATAGATTTACTGATAGCTAGTAATTGAAAACAACTGCACTTAACTTACCGTAAGCTTTGAATACTCGAAGGTATTATGTATTATATACATAATTCTGTACCAATATGCTCATTGCTAACGATTCCTAAAAAAATTCTTCCAGTGGACTAAGTGTAAATTTACTCCTTAGGTTTGTGGAACTACTTGGGGCGAATGCATACTTGATATCTGTTTCACGTAATGTAGGTCTAATTCTACTTCGAGATACTCAAAATAGAAAGCAATGTCGTTGATTATAGTTCAGTAGTTATTAACTTTTTCACGCCAAACCCATAAATTAAAACGAGGAAGGTGCTTCTTCAAATACATTATTAAGTGTTGAAATTTAAATATTATTTCTGCGGATTATAGTAGGCTGCGTTGCGAATTCCCATGGATTTTGTTTGCCTTAATACGTTTGGTGTACTGATTTGAAACATAAATAATTCATTAGGCACTCCAAATTCCGTTCTCTCGACCTTTTTTTATTTATCAAGTGCGTGTAAAAGAATGACTCAAAGAAAGTACTTTTTATGCGGCTTAAGGTAATCATTTTGAAATTTTAACGGTGTTTTTAAACAATTCATTTCAAAATACAAATTTTGTAATCAATTTTACTACTACAGTAGCAACCGAATAACAAGTGATTAATAATCTAAATGAATACAAACAGCGTCAACGTCTATCACGTGACAAACGTGTAGCCATCTTGATTTTTTGTGCAAAAATCGATACATTGAGAGAGAGCATGATGAGAAAATAAGGAAAGTATCGCAAAGTCTCCGAATTTGAATTTTCAGGCATAAGGGGAACTGGATCACGTAGTCTCGCGTTCATTCGATGACACTTGGGAGAACCCTTTCTAGGACAGCAAAAACCAAGATTTAGCTCTCCAAATGTTGGTGTGTAGCACGACCGACCAATATCTGTATCTCAATCTGCCAATAATACCCCATTCACTATTTTCCCATGAGAACCAAATATTTCGTATCCAGAACGAAAGAGCTCAAGGATATCTAGCTATTTCGTTGCAATGACCGCCTTTCTGTGATTTAAACTTCGTCCTCTGTTATTGAACATTAGTGCCGCAGTACATGAACGACGTGAGAGTGAAAGAGAGAGATAGCCATTGCTTTTTCCACTCACGAATGCACTTGAAATACCCCCTGATGTTCTAATTTGTGATCTAATCCAAAGGAAAAGTATCCAATCACAGTCACGATAAAACAGAGATGCGTTCGAATAACTTTACCGTAATAAACCTTCTCTATCCAACGTATACCAAAGTACTCACCAATTTCATAGCACTTACGAAAGAAATAACGTACGCCTCCTGTTTTGCCAACCACCGTAATTAACTGTCATGCGCTCAAAGTAATCGATCTTTTTAAAGATTTATTACACTTCTGTCACTTGCATCCCCAAGCGTTCTTTCACAAAGAAAAAAGTGGGCTCGGTACACAGACTACAATGCATTTTCCCATAAGATACATAGCTTCATTAGCATATCTTTATATCATTCCTCTTCCTTGGGCCATTCTTGCTGTGCCTAAACCTGATTGCGGTTAGTAATAAAATAAACTCTCGGAAAATAAATGTAATTATGAGTTCAAAAATCACTCTCACATACATATTTAATGAATTCATAGAAATTTATATATTCTACATACACTCACCCCACCCATTTTCCCATCTCAAAACCTGTAAGTAATGCACCGTCTGAAAATGCCTTTCACAGTTTTTAATGTGGCCTTCCTTCATTTTATGTAACCGGCGTTTGCGTATGTTACTATCAATAATTTTAAAGTTCCTTTCAATAATCCAGGACAATGTTTACGAAGGATTTGATGAAAGATTAACTTATCAACATTTGTTTAGTTTTAATAAATCTCTATAATTTATTACCTGCATTTCACTGATTTGGAAAATAATGTTTCCTGTGTTAAAGCAATTAGAAATGGTTATCGTCTCAGCTTGGTACGGAAAGTACAGGTACGATCTAGTCACCAATGAGTAGTTACGGACGTTGGTATTATGAATGTTTTAAAATTATATCTGTAAATTTCAAACGTCGTCTCAGCGAAACACATAAGGCCAAAAAATAAGTTACTCTTTCAGTCAGCTCCTGAAGAGGTTTTTTCTAGTAGTAGAACGAAATATTTGTAAACATTCCAATTATTCCAAATGAATCTTGAAAAAATACACAGCAATATATCTATGCATTGAAAACACCTTTAATAAAATATTAAACGTGTTATCTGTTCGAAAAAAGTTATGTGATATAAAATATTGCTTTATTCGAGGTATTTTGAACACAAGTAGATTATGTATAAATCTTATTTAAGTAAAATCAAACTTCACCTGTCCTTAAAACAGTCAAAGTTTCATTGAATACAGCTCTAAATACCGTAGAACATTATTAATGCCCGTGATTTTGTATAGTGGAGCACGTGTAAGTAAGCGAGGAAGCACACGGGTAAAAAAATTGCAACTTGAAAAAATAAGCCAAAACTAGTCAAATTTGGTGCTAAGTTAAGAGCATAATATTTGATAACAAGAAAAAATATGCTCCAATGCTTTAGCATGTTAATTCATTTAATTATCTTATCTTAAATGATTTCCATTTAAGATGGAATTTTTCAATATTTAATCTCTTTCGCTTGTTGAGGAAGCTAATGTCTGCTCTGTTATTTAACGTTGATGTTTCCTTTTCTTAAGTATAAAATGTCAGTTATTAGTACTGATGTTAGTTATGATGCAGTAATACTTGGATCTAAACACAGTCCAAATATAGCATGTGTAAACTCCATTACCAATGAAGTTTCACTATTGGTACTTCATATCACTTGAAAAGGAAAAAAATGTTAAAGTGACTTTGTTTTACAATTTAATTTTAATCCCATTCTCTATCAATTTGTAAAACAGTTATTAAGGAATTACTATTAAGTTGACGAATTTGCTTTTTCCATTTTTTACCATACATTTCTTAAAATTTACTCTTTTTACATTTATAATCCAGTGCTACTTTATACATAAGATGGGGCCCAGAAGCACTTCATCTTTTTATTCATAATTTCCCTTTTTATGTAACAATATTAATGAGATGATTTTTCGTCTTCCCTGTAAATTACAATATGATAATATTATTGATCCACCACTAACTAAAAAATAATAATTTCAATGAGTTTAAATAATCAAACTTCATTCTCCATTAATTATTGAACATTCCCTTTTTCATTCTGAAATACTTACAAGAATATCAATCGCACGACTCATATTTTGTCTTGTTCATTTATTTACTTGTTTACGTCTTATTAAATTTCAAGCATGTAATTTCCCTAATTTTCCTATAATATAAAAGTTTTGACTATAATTCATGATAATCATCTTCAAGAGTTGAAGCTTCTTAATTCGGTCTGATTATGTGTCTAATCACCTATATGAAAACTTTTTTGGGTGGCTAAACTAAATGCCACGTTCGACGCTACCATTTAGCATTTAGAGGTTTTATTGATTGCTTTCGTATCGTTGCCTCGACTCTTTAGTTTCTGTCGTCCGTGTTTTCTTTTTATCACCCATAATCAAATTATTTTGAGGGTGGCTGTGTTCACTACAGGCTATTTTAAGCTCAAAAGACCATATTATTTTCGCTATATATTGACATCTGTGATCAAGAAAGTATGGTTTCATGCTTATGAGGTCCAATAAGCATAAAAAATCGATTTTATATTATCTTATGTTCTATATTTCATCTGCTAGTGTGGTGGAGTTTTGAAGAAACTCAGATGACGAAAAACTCAGCTACCTCTGATGATAGGTAGCCCCGTTTTTCGTCGCAATAACTCCGCTGCATGGAGAGGCTTCTCTACCACTGACCCTGAGATAACTTAATGTAGTCATTACTCCATGGAATTTATTTTTTTGCAGCCCAATTTGGTATTTATGAACACAACATTTACCTGTAAAACAATATACTTACCTGTTTTAAGAAATTTATTCATTTCATGGTAGCAAATTATGCCACATAGGTGCAAAACAAATACGACCACTCTCACATATCAGCCAACTTTCAAATTTGATGAATTTTTACACTAAAATGAGTCTCCTGAATTATAAAGTGCAATAATTGCAAAACTATTAGAATTGTTCTATTCGTGCGTAATCTAAAGAAATAGTGCAAACAAAAAGGGTTTAATAAATAATGATAGAATTTAGAGAATAATATTGGTATAACGAAAAACAACTGTGGAATACTGAGTCAGGTTTTAATACAATAAATCAAAGATATTAAAAAAATAACCACTCTGGAAATAAACTTCACATTGAAGACTTACGCATTATGATTTTCGACATCAATGCAACAGCTAATTCAGAGAGGTGTAATAATGATTTTTATTTAGATATTCACTGTGGCTGACTAGTATCTATACATTTTTTATAGAGTGTAATCCATTGGCATCAGAAAGCACACACTCAAAGGGCTCGCTGGAAAACTGAAGCGAATGCGGGAAGTATCTCTTATGCTTTTGAGATTATCTATAATTACGTTCCACTAATTTCAATGAGAGGTTTTGAAAAGAAGCGCTTTAAAATTCATATCAATCTTCAAGATGGATGACTAATAACCCTCAACGCATTTAGCAATTAGTAAAATAATATAGTAGGGGAATTCGTTTTAACTGAAGACGAATGGTGACAGCGCACGAAATGGCAATTGAAGTCGAGGTGACTTGATGGAGGGTGTTAAATTATGAAAGACAAGCAATGCAGCAGTAAGGATTATAAAAGGAACGATTTAGTTTTCACTTTGATGAACTCAAATATTCTCCTATTACCTTGGGAAGTTGCTTTAGAGCATCGGGTGCCGTAGCAACCAAATAGTTCAACTCCTTTTTTATTTATCCATTTATTTCTTACCTATGTTTTGTCTCATGAATCTATCCAGAGGATCATGTTCACCATCGAAAGGTGAATTTTCACACTTCTGTCTAAACTTTGGCGAAGTGGTATTTTGTTTTTTTTTTCATTTTCAGCTCCCTTTTTCTTTACTCCCTTTACTTTCATTTACTCTACGCTAATGCTGGATCCTGTTTTATTTCGAAAACATGTATGCGTAATAGACTGTGACAGAGCTATCCCTTTTTTCAATTTTCTTTTCTCGTAGCACTGCATGAGAAAAAGCCCAAAGTGTGCCTCCTTTAATTGACCTCTTCCTTTGGAAGTATTAATAATAATATATTATTAGTATAATTATATATTTAAAAGTATTTAAATACTTTTGTCTTTTTAATAAATAAAATATAACTTAAATAAATAAATTTTAATTGGCCTTGAACTTAAAGATGTTGTCGGTTTATTAAAAATGAAATGAAATGGATTCACAGAAAGAAAGTTAAGGCTAGTTTTCATATTTTATGACGCGTGTTATCTCATCTCGGTCATCTTTTTTCACTTCTTGACTATTTTTAAAGCTTTTGAACATGTCAGCATATTCTGAAGACGTATTTAAACGTTAGTGTTTTATAAATAAAAAAGGATAATCCTTAACGTTCTTTACTTTCTCTTTGTGAGAATTTTTTCCTCGAGTCAGAGTCAATTACCGAGGGCGATAAATTGTGTCGAGGGATGAAGATATCAGAGCAATACTGCTTGAAATAGGTTTGCAAACATAGCTTTGCAGGGTAATAAATTTGACACTGCTTCTCCGGCGAATACTCCTGAATCGATGCATTCATTAAACCATGGTGAGCCTCGCTCGATTACGGCGCATCTTCATCAACCGCAAACGTGGCAAACGCACGCTTTCGGACTCGCGGGGCAAATCCGACCTGAGAAGTGAACTTATGTGCGCAAAGTCTAGTCGAGTTTAGGGGTAAGGGGTATAATATAATAGTTTCTCAGCACCACGAACGTGTAGATTTGCCACATCCCTAGATGCCCGAAACACTTATCCGGATTATAAAGAAATACGTAATTGGACTATTTCAGCGGTGTCTAGGACAGTTCAAAAGCAAGATTCACACGTTGAAGAGGTTTTACTAGGGTATATCAAAAGTTTTAATGCTAAATATTCAGGCAATTTCGGCATGAAAGGCCGCAGTGGGTATACGCGTGCCATCGTGTGCAGATGTGTAATTAAAGAGTTAAAGTGTTGCGTGTTATAGTCTTTGTGATAACAAAAAAATGAGTAGGTATCGTGTGGGTGTGTACATATATATGTATATATTCTTGGATATATTTTTCTTTTTTCCTTCTGCTTGCCCTTCGAGTATGAACGATTAAGGGAATTAACTCTTTGGCCCTTTGAATAATTTTTGAGAAAATACTACCAAAACTCAATTGCCAATGTGCATGAAAAAAGGTTGAACCCTACCCAGCGTTTTAAAACAAATAAATTACGCTGGAGTTTCCGAATTGATAAACTATAACACTAAAGACATCCCCGATACTACTGTTGACGAACAAAAATGTTAGACAGATCTTAAAAATGACATTTTGAAAAACTTGGTATGATATAAATATGGTAATTCCCCTGAAATGTATTTCCCTGTAAAAAGAGGAGGGGATAGAAAAAAGGGAAAGAAAATTAGGGTCTCCAAGTACGACGCTATTCCTCGCCGAGAAACTGCGGAAATGAGAGAAAGTTAAGCAAAATGCTTGACGTGTCAATTTTTTTGGCATTTCCGAGGGAAATGCTTAGCGTTTGGAATGGATTACGACAAAAATGCTGTATTTGTATCCAAACTAATTTATGCGTTATATGAGCATTAGTTACGGTGGTTGTGGCCGAAAATTGCCCTCTTTTGGATAAATACACGGTAATAAGTAGGTTGCCTTATTTACATTATCCTGTATCCTTCAAAAAATTTCGTTGTTCGTTTTTCGTATGAAGGACACTCATGCCAAATTGAAGAAAACGGAAAAATCAAATTAGATATAATGCTCGTACTACGCGTATTACCATCAGAATGTTGGCTAACGACTGAAGTGTAAACAGGGGAAGACAAATAAACTGGACTAAACAAGGTCTATCTACTGGGAATTTTCCCTCCAACAGTAAAGTTTTAGCATTTAAAAAGTTTTGCCGTACTGCAGTTTTCCTGTTTGATTTTGAAAAATTTGACATTTTATAATTTGCACAAATTATGTATGCTTGCGCATTAAGAATAAAAATTCATAAAGACTGAAAGGATATACAGGTATCCTGTATATCCTTTCCTGTAATACCTGTATGTTACAAGTCTGTTTCCCATACAGTCTCTTTGAGCGAAAATTTATCTTTTAATAGCTAATTTTAATAGTTACATGAAATGAACATTGAATATTTTTCATATTTCAACGTATTTTTGTTTTTTTAGGGTATTATATAGGCTTAATGTATATTTTGGTTGGAACCTTAAACATATTTGCAAGTTTCAGGCAATTTCTCGTAAAACACAATCGTTTCAAAATTATATTTTTAAGAACACAATTCTGTAATAGTAAGTTTTCCTTGCATGAATGAGTTAATGATTAATGTAAATATTTCGCTACCTCTACTGAAACTTGCAGGCATTAAAATTTATGTATGGGTTAATTTACTGTATTTTCCTTTCATTTGCTGCATATAGTTCTATCTTGCTTTCTCTTACCCTATGTCCGATTCAGGCTTTCTACTAATAGATAATCGATACTTAGGCATTAGATAATCGATACAGATAGTCAACTTAGGCTATTAAACGTAGATTTACCGATGCAATGTGCAATGATATTGACATGTTTGACTATCTATGGTTATTCATGCTTGATTTCTCGATACTCTCTGAGCTCTAAACGCTAGGTAAACTTTACTTTCCTAATCTTTAACAATTATTTTCCTGTGAATCGACGCTTTTGGTTCTTAAATGAGTATATAGTCCGAAGAAATGCAAAAGAGCCGGAAAATATCAATACAAATTTTTAGTCCCACATCATGAAGTAGTTCCGACCATCGAAATTAAAATTAAAGGTAGTCGGGGAATATTTTGGAAACATTTCAACGTGTGTTGCAAGTAGATTTTATTTTCGTATTGAAGTAACGGACCTGCGAGTCAAATACTAATTTAGCTATCAAATTATAAACTTATTTTTTAAATAATCTTTTGTGGAACGAGCATTTTCGTCATCGCACGTTTTTATATGACAATTTTAGTCATCTTACGTTGTATATTTCTTTCGATTCTTGATCCATATCAAGTAGAAATCGAACATGCATATATAATTTTAGAAAATACTGAATTAAATTCGTCCATCCAAAGAATCAATAACATTTGAAAGCGACGATTCGAAAAGATAAGGTGGTGATATAGATTTCAAGGTTTTGAAAATAATATTTCAAATATAAAATAAATTTTAGCATTTTCTTTTTCAAGGTAAACCTCAAACTTCAGTAGCCTTTTACTATTAACTAAAAACTTTAAATCATTAGACCTTGAAAATTATTTCAATAGAATGATTTTTAAAAATGTTTTCTTTAGTTCAATTAGATGTACTAAAAAAGCTCGTGTTTTCATGGGAATTTCTTAGTACGCTGTACGAATCTATTCCAGATTTGCTAATTTCTAGATTTAAAAGAGTCCGTGGACATGAACTACTATTAATAATTCAAATACGCATTGAAAATATTAAAACAAGTATACTCAAACATCTTCCCGCCGAATTTCTTATTTCTCAGTGGGGTAGAAAAAAATGAGAAAAATATGGCAAAGGGCACGTAATGAATATCCCTGGTAAGATTTCTTTCCGAGACTTGATCTCAAGAGAGTCGTGCCGCGTCAGATAGAGGAAGGGTTTACCCCTCTCAACACGCACAAAAACACACACGCTCACGGCACTTGGATTTGACCATGGAAAAATAAAACCACCTCAAGTTTGAGTTTTGCGCATTATTTCCCGTTCCGAGGACGGCGCTAGCTTCGTCGGGAGCGGCAAAAGAGCAGCGGAAGGCGTTCCCCTTGTGCGATCGAATTATAGCCGAACTTCAGGGTCGAGCGGAGAGTTCTCGTGACCGAAAGGGTGGGGGGCAGAACTTGCCAGACCAGTCACGCCTTTTTCGGAGGAGTAAAAGCTCAAAACCAACGCACGAGGCATGTATTTTTACGTGATAGCCAGCCGATTCAGGGGAGGGAAAATATAGGCCTTCCATTACCTAAAATAACGGATGCAGCAGCGGGATAGAGGGTATGTCTATTGATGGAGTTGATGACGTCGGCGGTAATTTCCTGGCGCGGGGCTCCGTGAGTCGACCCTCTGCCGCCTCGAAGGCCTCCTATCGCATCCAAGTCCCTTTTTTCTTCACTCATTAAAGGCTGCAATTCTCGGGTCAGGGCCCTGGCTCCACCTCTCTTACCTTGCACAAGGCCGATATTATAGGCGCCACACATGGACTACGGGATGAGAATGTAAATCACGTTCTTCGAATCGTGTTATAGTCGAACTGCAGTTACCTCATTGATGTGATAGTATCTCCACAGTTTGATGATAGTTTAGTTATCCGAAAATATATGACAGAAGGAAATAAATCAATAGATAAAATGTAGTTCACCAGATAATATTTGCAGCAATATCAGGAGTCATTATCTTTTAACAAGATCGCCAATTAACACCGTCTTCAACCGCAATCACATTTAACCTGATCACGTTCTCCGAAACGAAAATTTCCGCACATGACCTAAATTTGAATCATCGTAGAAAATGGAGCGTAAAATTGTGTATATGTTGCATGAAATCATTCCTACAACTTTCTTTCTCATTATATTCTCAAAAATTAATTTTAATTTATTTCTCGCTCAACGTAGGGGTTTTAAAATTTTAAAGCTCGAGGTCACCGCCAAGTCATTTGACTGTTAATTACACTGTTTTATTTCAAACCCAAGGTTAAATGATTTGCCTTCTACCATATATAATGCACTTTACGATTTGATCTCAGCAAAATGTGCGTGCTCCGTGTAAAAATCCTTGAAATCGCATTTAAATAAAGATATATTTTTTAAAGATAGATTCAAGGGTGGGAAAATCCTGTGCTTATAAGCAACTATAAATTACCTTCAGATAAATGTCAGTTTTCAGAGAGTTGACTGTAGGTCACAACCGTCGCGTAAAAACTAAATGCTTGATACTTGATAAAAAATTCCTCTGATATGAGAAGGATATCCGGAAAAGACCTTGTCGTGTTTGTAAACTCAAACGTGAGATATTGAACCAGAAGGTAACATACATTCCTAATGAAATTATTGATCTTAAATTGCTTATGGTAAAGGTTTGCAAACTAAAATATTTCTCCTCGATACAATGAGAAATAATACTTTTCAGAAATATTTATTCTCTAATAGTGTCACGGAAATCGAAATACTGTGTGATGCTGGATGAATCCTCTGTGTAATCTTTTAGTCGAAGTCGTATGTAGCCATACACCCAATTGTCTTTTGACACACGAAATTAAATGATTAAAAATTAATAGAATCGGATTTGAAGCTAGTATTTCGTTCGAAATTACCCTTGGTGAGAGATTCAGGGCGTCTAGCGTGACTTTACAGTGAGTGCGCCGTGACTACCGAAGGAATAATGGGGCCCCATTAATACGCCTTAATATGCTTACGTCACGATAAGTGTTCCATAGTATTCGTTCCATTAGGGTTCACCCTCATTTAAGTGCAGCGGTTCCAGTATTTTTCTTAGCAAGAACACCAGAAATAGGTTTAGAAAACTTAATTCCTAATTCCACTGGGTTATCCAGAAAATTTATTCCACTAATAGACGTTTTTCGTTTAGTGAAAAGGACAATTTTTCCGTCTGTGTGGTTTGATACGAATAAATAATTTTTATCGACTAGACTTATTTTCTCCGCCTTTCCTTCACATGTTTAAAAGATGCTACACGTGATTATGTTTACAGAGCAACCAATAAGCAGGCATGTTAGATACCTTTACTTACCTGCTGGGCTTTTAGATCCCCGTTGGTTTGTTAGGTAGTAACTTAGCCACGTGTTTCAAGATAACGCTTCCGGCGATACTTGACCATCCTCAGGGCTACGCGAAATCGCAAAATTTTTCTCGCATGTGTTAAAAGTGGTGGACGTGCTTGCAACGGAATCATTTGCGTCGTAACGTTGCACCCGAGGCGAGAATCGAAACCGATTGAACTTCAACATTTTTGTTATAGCTAGGGAAAAACGTAAATGGTATCGAGAGTCCCTCGTAATACCAATGGTGCGAGGTACGTTTTAATCGGGCTTTTCCATTCTCCCATCCGAGGGGATTTTCGTTTTACCTTTCAATTTACCTCCGTTTGAACGGCCGAAGGCAGCGAGAGGACCTCAAAGGAGTAGCTCATTATCCGAGGGCTCCTCATCTGCTTCCTGGGCCGTCCTTGACCAGGCCACGTTCCACCGTTGAGGGAGAAGTAGAAGCCTCGCCCGCCGAAGCCTTCTCCGCTCACCGTTCCTCGCCTTGGTCCAACCACTTTGAAGCCTTACATGCACAACTCGGAAGCGAAGAGAGAGAGGGAGGGAGAGGAGGGCGAGAGGGGGAGGGCCAGGACGAGTGGCCAGGGACCGGGAGTAAAGAGGAGCGTCCAAGCAAGACTCCTCGGTGGTCCACACGGGCGGAGGCAAATCTCCTCTGGACTCGGCACAAACCACACTGTCGCGAGCTGAGCCTGCGAGTGAGCGACTAGGGTCTGGGGCCACGAGGTTTGAGGGTGCGAGGATATGATCTCTCGTCGTCCCCTTAAGGGGTGGCGGGTGGCAAAGCACGACGCATGCGCCGCGGGTCGCAAGGTCACAGGGTCGTCGTTAGCATATCATCAGGGTAGGGCGGGCAAGAGGCAGGTGTTGGGGGAGGGGTTGACGAGTCGTCGGCGGAGGGGGTGGATGTGATGGGGCGAGGGTGTGGTATCCGGCAATCGAGGAGGGCGCGAGAGAGACTGGGGGTCGGAGGGGAAAGGGTCCTCCACCGACCCCCGTACTCTCCTCCCGGCACACACGAAACCCCCATGCCCTCCTCGCGGATCCTTTAAGGGGGTGGTCTCGTGGAATGGGTCGTGGGGGTGGAACGTGACCGAAAGAAGCAGTCAAACCCCTTTTTAATCCTTCCCCCGCCCTTGACTCCCCGTCCTAGATGCCTGGACCGTTACGAGCTCTCGGGCCGAAAGTTTAAAGAATAAACGGGTGGGAGGAAAGAAGGCGTTCTCTACTTTCCCGAACATCCCTCCCACCCCCGCCCGCCTCGTTCGCGCCGAGTCCTTCCAAGCGGCAAGGCTGTCGAAAAAGGAGCGATAAAGGGGAAAAAGGAGCAGCGTGATCCGGTCCTCCTCCTCCTTCCCTTGATCGTCGCGAGACTGACGTCCGTCCCCCATTTGGCGGCCCTATCGGTGACGTGGCATCGCATTATTATTGTCCGACCATGAGCCATTTTGGGTCGCAGCGGTGATTAAGCGACGGGTTTAAGGGCTTGGGTGTTTTGGGTGAGTTCTCTTTCGTGTAGGGTTGAAGAGAAGAGGGTGGTTGGGAATTCATCTTTAAGTTGCTGCCTCGAACCCTCGAGAGGTTTAAGACGATTCGAGATTTCCGTCTCTCGGTCTTGAGCCGACCCTATTCTCTTGAGAGTACGACAGTCATCCGAAATCCACCTGTAACGGATGCTGCGAGTTTGATGAGAGAAAGATTTTTTCTCCTTTTTCTTCAATCTTGAGAATTGCGCCTCAAGAAGTTTAGGAGGCTGCATTTTGCTTTGAATTTATTCTGGGTCCTGCACAGTCGAGAGACTAAGAAAGCGGGACCCAGCCTGATCTACAAATAACTGACTGATCACATGGCAGCCAGATTTACCCTGACGAAATTTGCATGAGTCGACTAGAATAGATAGTTTCGAAGACACTCCATGGTAGACAATGTAGCCATCTTAGGGATTAATTGCATCCAAATCCCATGTGCAAGTACTGAAAAACGTCACTGAAAGTTTTTCAATAATGCGAATGTTTTTAGGTTTTCAATTTACTACTGTTATCTCATGGGTGTTATTTTTGGATAAAATTATTTAAATCAATTTAAGTTCGGGGGTATTGAAATTAAAAAAAGACATGGTAGAATATCAATGAGAAGTTAATGCATCTTTTCACATGCATGTATGCTTCGAATTGCTTTATAATTTCGGGTGATCTCTCACGCCATTGAAAATAATAAATGTGCACGAAAACTCACAAATATGTAATTATATTTATGAACTTTATGATTAGATAAATTGAATTTAATTTCTAATCATGGATATGCAAAATTATTGGTTGAAATAAATCAAATTTTAGAAAATTTATTTAAATAAGAAGAAATTCAATCAATAAAATGTTTGAATCACGCGGAAAACGGGACCACATACCTAGGTACATAGCTAGAACATTTGTTCATGAGAAATTAAATATCAAATTGTTTCTAAAATTGCTTCAACGAATTCTGGTTTCATATTGTTAATCAGAATTTATGTTAAAATTAAGACATTGTTGGAATTCTTAAATTAGAATAGCATTGTTTGAAGGAAGTGATGTCACATAAAAGAGTTTAGATGAAGTAATAATTGACTTATATCGATTAAAGGAAAAACGACTATAGTCTTAGATGAAGTAGATATAGAATGAGGGTCCATTCAATTGCTGGAAACCGACGCTACCTTCATTAATGACTTAAAATTCTTCCTTAATTGTTCAATCATAATTCTAAATGAAAATATTAGATTGCCAAGAACCTAAATCTTCATTAATATATATATATATATATATATATATATATATATATATATATATATATATATATATATGTGTGTGTGTGTGTGTGTGTGTGTGTGTGTGTGTGTGTAGGACAATTCAAAATAATGACCTTAAAAATTAAGGATGTCAATTCAATTTAAACAAAATATGAATGTATCCATTATTTGGAATTTTGGCCCTGAATCGATTAGCGACATGGTCTTTGTGATGCGTGATGGTTAACATGGTAAGTGCATACGGGGTTATTTTATTGTCACAAACTGGAATATAAAGTAAAGTAAGTACAAAGAGATTTTCAATAGGACAAAGAATGATACTAATTGGACACAATGGTCAATATCAAACCATTTCACCTCCGCTCATTCCTCACCTCCTTTTCACTATTTCTGTCCGCGGCGATTGACCTCGTTCTCACCAGAACTACACGCTGGACAGACCCATAATCTTGCCTCCGATATTCCCAATTTCCAATCCTTTCAAGGTTCGTGGACATAACACAATCATTAGATCTCATCCTTGACCTGTCATGGCAATGACTCACACATCGTTTCCTGGCTATAGTGTGTGTGTAAAAGTGAACTACTCAATACGGTCGTATCTGTTTGCGTGGCGCATGAAAGTGAAAGAGAAGGGTAAAGTTTTGTTAGATGCCTTTCTTTCCAAATTGGCAAAATATAATTGATGGTTTCCGGCGTAACTTTATGGAATCGATTCATATTGGAAATGAAAGAATAGTAACTTCGATAGTTTCGATAGTATCGAAATAAACAAAATTTCTGTGGAATCACAAAGTTACTATTCTTTCATTTCCAATTTGGCAAAATAATTTGTATAATATTACTATGGGAAATTTGCGGGCAGAACGGTAATTGATAAATTTTGATATGAATCAGTAACGATGTAATGTCTTTCATTTGCTCGTCTTTATCAATAAAAATATTGTATTTTTAATTATAAATAATTTTAAAGAATAATATGAGAACCAAATTTTTTTCAGTATTAACACCGCGATAATATGAACACCATTCATGAACATTTTTTATATGTACTTATACCTTTTAATTCATTCTCTTATAGGGTATATAGAGTCAAGAGAACATTTTGAGTCCTTCCAGAATACAAAATTGATTAATCAAACTATGCGATGTGCACGGAAAGGCGCAATAGTTGGTAAATCCGTGAATTTAAACTTTCTTAACACATGGTGCCTTCGAAATTACCTGGATTATTCTTTACTTTTGACTACACACTTAATTTAGTTGCGGACAGAATCTGCGACCGCTTGTCTTAGCACAGGTGATAATGTAATTTAATAGGAAAGGAATTACTCACCATGAATGGCTCCTGAGTCATTTTAAAGGGTATGTATTAAATCAAGCAAACATTACATAATATAAGATATGCGGGTAATAGTTTTTTTGAACAT
This sequence comes from Hetaerina titia, assembly GCA_037158775.1. NCBI lineage: Eukaryota > Metazoa > Arthropoda > Insecta > Odonata > Calopterygidae > Hetaerina > Hetaerina titia. The sequence goes on from CM073771.1 coordinate 12,379,456, forward strand.
GGAACGAAACTGTAATTGATCGATTCTTAATTTTTTAAAGGCCTATAAATCACTTTTTACGTATTTTTGGATACATACATTACGTACTATGGATGACAGCTTAAGGATTTTTAATTAAGGATATATACTTGGGTTCTTACTGGCTTATTTTAAGGATTGACTTGGGTACTAGCTAATACTACTGTATAGTAATTAAATGTCCTATCCTGATACATATGTAATGTATACGCAAGTCTGATATGCAGAATAGTCTATACTCCAGGAAACACTCGGTTGCGTAGTTTATTTACATTGATGGTGAGCCGGAATAATATATTATTATTTAATACATGGATGGAAGTTGGTGAAGCGCACTTGATGCGCATTTTTGCAGTAATGTCAACTTTTTCAAAATTGACAACCTTCAGGCGGACTCCAGAAAGAAATTCCCTTGGAAGAGCAGATACTTCGAAAGCGTGCATCTCAATGTCTCTCTGAACAGTTCCTTAGTAATTCCACCTCATTTCCTCAAAAAATTAATTAAAGAAATAAAATGTCGGCATCATTCGTCAACAAGAAAAAATTGAGTGCAGGCACACGATAATCAGCCGAAACAAAGCTGAAGATTTGGACAGTGAATTTTCCATTCTTTTATAACAAAGGTAAATATGTTGTATCTTCAGTCGTGATTGGTTTATTATTTATCTAACACAGAATTTTAACATCTAGAAATTGCTTCTGATAAGTAGCCGTTGTAATATGTTAACAAAATTTTTGTAATTAATTTGTTCTTTACGGGTTGGTGTCAAAAAATATGTAATCCCTCGGTAAACACCTTACTTAGTTCAAAAACCTGACTACAGTTTTCTAGTTTTGCATATTTAAGGTTAGTATTGAAATTTGGGATTTAAGTGTTTTGGTTGGTTGCAAAAAATTAGTTAAAAAAAATATAATCCCTTGGTCATTGGTGTGTTAGCTGAATGAAAACTGTTGAAAAGAAATTATCTAAAAATCAGTGGATAAATCTTATCTTGCTTCGTTTTACTTATCTAAAAGACGACCTTAATCAAACAAATACATCCACCCGATGAAAAATGAAACTAAATTCTAACCACTACTTTTACAAATGTCACTTCTAAAATCAGATCGGAAATGGCAGCCTCTATTGTGGTGAAAGCATGACTCTAATCCATTGACAATATGTGTATTTTATCGGTCGATAGCTGGTAAATATCCACTTTATTTTTCATGGTCGGTCATAATATTCAGACCTTTCACAAAAACACGATTTCTCACATACATGAGCAAGTAGTTTGAATCAGCACAGAGGCTAGGAAGGCATTGTATTATCAATTTTGCCATAGTCGCTCCTGAAAATCTCATCAAAAGTTTGTCATAGTCGCTCATTGAAAAGGCCAACATGGTATTATCATAATTATTTGTTGAAGTTAATGACAGATAACTTTCTTATTTTGAATAATTTAAAAAGAAAATATATGAACTTAATTTGAAAGTAGTAAAAGGGATTAACGCCTGACAAATTCCAGGAAACTGCGGGAGATTCCGTGACAGTAACTTTTAACGCAGTCATCCGCTAATATGCATTTCAATGCAATAATTTCTGAATAAAAACCATTCGCCTTGACCGGGATTCGAGGCGAATGATTTGTACACTCTAAAATTGTTGCTTTGAAAAGGGATTCATATTTTTTTCCTAAAATATTAAAACATAAATGCATTTCTCCAGACATGTAATAGTTGATTTTGAACTGGGAAAAATAAAGAAAATCGGGACTATTAAGTACACCAATGTATTAAGATTAATCGGCCGCAGTTGTCGGGTGAGACCAGTCGTACAGTCGATACAGGCACCATTATATTTTAGTTTTAAATTGATTTACTTCGGGGGTCGTGGAAGGGCAGCGCAAACGACGACTCATCGACCCTTTTCCAGCTGCTGATAAGATGTGCGTTCATGCTCAAGAGTGGAGGTCAACCTGTCGTTGGAAAAGAGTTCGAGGACCATAAACAGTGGCCCCACTTATTCTGAAAAAAATAATCCCTCATTATATGGGGCTCCAAATTAACTAAATACAAATAGAATCAAAGCCTATGGCTACTGTAATGGACAAAAAGAGACGTTTAAGCCGTCTTATGGTGGAATATCATGATTAATTAAAAATTGGCAATTTTCCACAAAATAAAATTTGATACGAACGGTTTCAATGTAACTACATTATCATCAGGTCTACCTCCCATCAGCTCTTACCTAATGATGCTGTAGTTACACTGAAATCGGTCGTGTTAAATTTTATTTTGTGGAAAATTGCAAATTTTTAATCAACATTGCACTGGAGCTTGGAAAGCAGGGATATGAATCTATTTAATGCCTGTGCAGATCGAATAAATGGTTAATTTAAGCCAAGAGTGTTTTAGAAAATTGGATTTCATATTTTGATTTAATTTTATTATTTATTTCCACCGAATTTTCATACAAGATATAATCTGATTTCAAAATGTTTGCAGTGATGACTTAAGAGTTGTTACGTTATTTTTGGTGCTGTTAACTTATGTGTAGCCCCAAAATGTTACTATAATTCAGTTATGTAAACGAGGGAGCAGATTGAATTACGTAATACTAGTAAATTGACATCAAAATAAAGTAAAACTAATATATTTTCTGTCTTTAGCCGGAACTCTTAAACTCCGCTTACCAAGTAATACATAAGCATGTATTCCTAATGATTCATGAGTTGTTAACTTTGATTAAAAAATATGATAACATATAATATAATATATATATATCATATTGATTAATAGATAAAAGCATTGTAATAATTTTATTCTCGTCTTAGAACAAGAATTTCTACAAGATTACTTTGAAAAATCTAGATATTGATTCGCTCATATCTTGGAGAGGAGTCATCGGGTGTATCTTATGCATTCTTATAAAGCCTCCACCAAAGCTAAGTTAGTATTTAAATGTCACAAATTATAAATATTGCCTTCCAAATTTGTTAAGTTATGGTGGCATTGATTTGATAATTCCGCTGTATTAAAATTTTTAAAACAAAAAAAAATACTAGTCGACGTCACCACGAATTTTTGTTATTTCATAATACAGTACCAGTTTACCGTTTGTATAAATAGGTAGATTTTGGGAGGACACACTGAACACCGCTAACGTTCTTAGTCTCACTTAATATGTTTTTTATGGCCGGCCCCGGTGGCGGAAGATTAACGTCCTCGTCTGCCGATCCAAGGGTCGCGGGTTCGGGTTCCCTATGGGGTTTTTTACACCTATTCCAAACTATTTTAATTATATGGTCTAAGTTTATGTAATAGGTAATCTCTCCCGTTTTCGAAAACTGCATTGCCGTTGCTTTGTTTATTTGATTCTCAACCCTTCTTAACTTTTAATGTGCTTGCCAGGGATTCTAAATTATTGATTGACTGATTACCTGAAGTTTGATAATCCGCAAATCTAACTTAATTGACGATTTATCCGACTACTTTCACGCTTATTTAAAAATTTGTTTATATCTGTCATTAGTTTTAATTATGATTTTCATTACCCACTAATAAATAAATAATCGTCATTCTTGAAATTAACGCCTTGCGTAAAACTTGAAAATAACTCCAGATGGTATTTGAAAGTCTTAACTGTGATGAATTGTCTTCTTAATTTATTTGTGAATCAAAATATTTCCAATCATAACACGCCATGTTATAAACTCCATACTATGAATGATGTGCTCAAAGAGACCAGGAAATTTGGTGGGACTAGCACGCAAAATTAGTTTAAACATAATAAGATAAAGGTGACAGGGTGAAAATGATGTGATAATATTTTCGTGATTATTAAGTCATTTAAAATCAAAACGTTGAAGTTCTAAGCTCAATTTTACAGTAGTAGATAACGCGGATAAAGAGAAAATTTACATTCAAACTTGCTATTAGGTATGCTTTCATTTTTATGACGCAAGCTATATGTTTAGCTACGGAACAATAACCATTTTTGAGAAACTTGTAAGTAATTTGATCATAAAAATTTCTTGATTAGACTTGGTGAGGTTATCTTCTTAATCACTAAAAAAGTATATTTTAGATAGCTGACTCGCATTACTCAACCTAGTTTTAATAAGTACTAAATATTTAAGTATCCAAACGTTTTGTGCCATCCTGGTGTCTTCAGAAAGTGAATAATGTTTCATTTTTGTAGAAAATAATTTACTACTCTTCCATTTGAGCAATGGAATTAAAATTAAAATTAGGGCATTTAAAACAAACATCTCCATTAAATGAGAGCTCACACCACCATAATTTTAAAACTTCGAGAAGAGGGATATATCTGGATGCTAGAGTATAAGCTATATTATAAGTACAGCAGGATAGATAGCAGTCAGCGGTGGCTTATATAGAGGTACAACTTTAATGAGATAAAATATTAAGCTTCCTTTACCAATTTAAATTATAATGAAGAATAACAAAATTGCTAAGAGAGGGGTTATAAATTTGGATTTTCTGAAAATATTACACTTATCTATTGGTAGAAATATGATATTTAAAGATCCAAAATTTTATAGTTTCATTTTCAAAAAATAATAATTCACCCAAGTGATATTTACTATTAGGTTTACTTCATATAGTACATTTGCAATCATTGTTTGAATTACTACACTTACACTACAAAATAATTTACACGATATGGCATCGTTTAAACCGCAGTAAATGGACAAGTTTTTATAGTTTATCCTTTAGTTGAATTAATATTTGTGTTTTTAAATAGGGTAGACATAAAACTTATTAAAGCTATTGTAAATTGCGTGAATGATGCAACTTTTGGTGAATACGTTGTATTATCGAATAGGATGTATTGGCTTCTTTGACGTGAATATAACGATAGTGCAGTGAAATTTCAACCGGCAAGTAAATGATATTTCTCTCTGTGCAATTCGGAGTAATTCATTGTTCTAATAAAAGACATAAATTAGCCCTAAGTTTAAAATTATAGTGGGGAATGGAGCTTACTTTCTAGGAAGAAAGATGTCTGGACTTCTCATATCCAGGGCACGGGGTCAGTTCAATTCCCGGTTTGTCCTTGGTTACCCAGACATTTTAGCACCAAGAAAATAACTGGGCTTCTGAATAATAAAGGTTTTCCTTATGCATCATCTCAATTTGAATCAGGGGCCATTTGATGCCAAAATGAGCACTGTACCCACTATCAAGCAGAAGTTAACGTAATAGTCGATGAAATATATGGTGCTGAGAATTAATGGTCCTCTGGCTGGATTGGGCATACACAATTAATCCTGGAACTTGTCCTTCACTTAGCTTCTAGTTGACAACATCCATTAACATTTTATTTGCATATTTTTTTAAAGTCGCAATTTTGAACACAGGTCCTTCCAAGGCACCTCTTTGTTTCCCAATAAATACCCTTGAGAAACTTCCTTAATGACATATATGCATATTGTGAATTTGAATTATTAATAGGGTCATATAACGAAACTTCGCGTTTACATCATTCAACATGCTGATGCATATTATGTATTTGCCAAATTATTTAGAAGTGGTACTAAAAAGTGACTATATTTAACAAAGTTGGGAACACTCTCAAAAAGTTTTGTCATTCGCTGATAATTATTTTTTCTGAGGTTACATCGCCTTCAAAATTTTGAAAAAAAAATTGGCCCGTAAATATGGACGTTGTACTTTCGGAGAGGAGTCAATTACACCACGTTTAATCTTGATATGATTCATTTGAGATTAAAACGAAGGCATAATGGACATTATTGTATTTAGCTAATTACATCAGTGAATTTTTAATTATAGGTAGAAGTCAAATTACTTCGAATGACTAACGTAATTAGATTGTGGAAATGAACTACCAATGAAATCCTTTAATAATCGATTACTAATTATTGAGGGTTACTCACGTCATTTTTTACCCACGACATTTTGACGTGATGGGGTTAGTTTCACGCGGAAATTAAATAATGTCCTGTAATCAATTAACTTGGCGCAATTCTCATTCCAGTAAAGGTTTTTCCATAGCACTCGACCTTCAACGGATTTATCTGATTGGTTTCAATTCTTTGAGTGTTAAAACTGTGACTCTGTTCCACTTTCGCCAGTTTCCCCAGCAACCCCATTTATCACTCGAAGGGACTTACTTTTCTACCAGAGCCCACTGCGCGGTTAATTTGGTCCCATTTGCGAGAGGCCCGTTTTGCACTTTTTCGAGCTGTTTTCATTCTTTCGATGACTTGAGATGAGTACCTCTGAAAAATTTCGGGATTAACTGAAACTGTAGCGAGAAAGATCGCCATATCTTTGCATACATCTGTTTGATGATTTTTCCATCGTTCATCCTTGCAATATAGCCAAATAAGCGGATCTCACTTCTCATTCTCCAACCATTCTCCTTTATTTTTTCAAAAATATTCTCCAAGTCCTCATACCCGTCACAGTTAATTTATTTTTAATGCCATATATTTAACCATTTTACTCATTTTATTACAAATATGCTCACCTCAAGCTACAACTCTCCTTTTAACCCTCGCCCACCTATCTACAGTCTCTTAATATATCATAACATATTTCAAAATAATTGCCAGGGAAAAAGTAATTCTATATTTTTCACCGTTTACAGCTATTAAACAATTATTAGTTTCATTATTTTTAATATATACGAATAATAAAAACCCGGAGGTTAGTTTAATACTGAAGGGTAGGGCCCACCTCATATTAAACCCAACGTTGTGTGAAATTCACACAGGCTAGGGAGGGAAGTTTCTTTCGCTGTGCCACAAAAGGTTTCTTTGGAATATCTGGCCCCGAAAAAATCACACAGGTCGGGTGGAGATAAGAGTGCCCGAGAAGTGTGTCCGAGAACTGTACTCGGGAACCAAACCCGTGGTTTTGAAAATTGATGTTAAATTTCACTAAATACATTTTATCACAAATGCTACCAAAGACCACAATAAGCTTAGCTTTCACAGTCAATATCGTACTGCATTATCGGGAAATAGAAGACAAGTTGCATATCTGTATAAAATAGCAAGTATTAGCAATGAGCAATTTAAAGTAATTTAAAAGTAATAGCAATAAGGTATTTTACGTATGAACCTTTTGAATTCACGCTCATTAATCATAAATTATCTGAATATCAAACAAGGAATACATTAAGCAATTTAAAAATATGGGAAAAAAACAGGGAAGGGTTGATAATTGGAATGAAATATATACGCTGAATTTTAAAATCTTACAGAAGAATACACTCTTGAAATTTAATGATTTTGTATTAATAAAAAGAGAGCATTATAAACTCTAAATGAAAAGCTTTTTTTATTTCAACTTGGAAAATAATATTATTTTTAAATATCTCCTATTGACTTTCAGATCTGAAAAATTTTCCCATAACTTTTCTTGCTCCCCGAATCACTTGGTTATAAAAAGATAATAAAATAAATTTATTTGATGAGACTCTCCTTGAAAGGTCACGTTAAATTTCACCAACAATTAGGTAACAATGTGCGAAAAGGTTCACTTTGCATGAATTTTATTTTGTTAAGATGGACACGAGTGATGTTGGAGGATGTAAGGAATAGTGACAGATGAAAGAAGTTCATGATAATCTGACATAGTCACCCCCTATAACTGCAAGACGGGAATCCCACGTATCAAGTGTCTTCCTAGACTTTTGTTACATGTAAATATAATTATTCTGTCATTAGGTGCCCTCTTGACATTGCCACGTGTTTTCTCGAGGTCAAGAAAACGTCTTATAATTTATTCGAGCCCATTGCCCGTCGAATACCATTAAACTTGGCGAGGCACTCCAAGGCATTCCAGAAGGTTCCCCGGTCTGTTTTCCCTGCGAGGTATACATATCGCGAAAGGATCCACTGACTCATTAATCTCGAGAGGGGCAATTTGTCAAAGGTACCACCCAACTACTCTCACCGGCCCTGGAAGTCATCTATTAGAGGGCCGGGCCACGGAGCGTCACCAGCGGGGGTGCCAGCCTCTTTAAACGCCTGCCCTTGCACCCGACACATTTCAGAGGAGAACAATAATTCCTCGCCGAGAAACTACGTCAGAGGTCGAGGGGAGCTTCATTTCTTTGTCCATTACATAATCTCTAGTTTCAATGCCATGCTTATCCATTCACCCACTTCAATTTTTTTTAACCTCAAGGTTGACGCTCAAGGATGGCGAGTCCTACTCTATCAACAAATTACCATTAGTTTCTAATTGGCATTGAGTGGTTTAAAAACACGAATAATGTTATTTGTGCTTGATACTAAGGAAAGGAAGTATCAGTTAAATCTTAATATGCATATTTTTGGAAAACCTAACCTATGTTACATTTTTAGGTCTGGGGATGCAATCAACGTAAGAAACGCTTCTGAATAAAATGAAATCAAAGTGGCAAATTAAAAATAACTGAAAAACGGCTACAAAGTTAGTTTTTACCTTTTTATGATGAGACTAGTTGACTTTGGTCAATTGAATTATGAATCTCTTCAATAGCTTTCACTTTTAGATTGTTTTGACAAAGTACGTAGTTATCAAGAATTCATACCATAAAAGGAGAAAACTGAAGTTCCGAGCCACTTTATCCTGTTTGCGGATGATTTTTTCAAGGGTTAACTATCTCGCAATAGTTATTATTTGATAGCCTAAAGTTTAAGGTAGATGTTAGGCAGGCAAGTACGTCACACCCGACATTTTTTATCTTCGTCTAATAAGATAAAACCTGACGCCTCACCCTATAGTAAAATTTACTTCTCCACATATATTTCATCACTATTTATTTCCTCCAATATATTTCTACTTTCTCTAGCCCTGCCTTGCTTGTCTAACCTCTCCCCTCTAGCAAGATTAATTTCTTCATTTCAACTTCAGCAATTTAATAACATGTATACTATATAAAAATGATTGTTAAAATGTTTTGTATCTTTACTCTAACAATAGGGTTTTCGCGGGTTTGTCACGCCCCCCTCCTCTTCGTGGGTGTTTTCCTGCGTGGCTTTTTACTAGGTGAGCAATGTTACGTTCTCCTTAGCTTTTCCCACAAACATCATTCTTTGCTTACACTTTTCTTATCCTAGTTTTTCTCTCTAATCTCTATCTTTTACTTTGTGTAGGTGTATCCTTAATCTAAGGCTATATCATGTGAGGATTACCGAACAATAACTTTGATATCCCACGCAGCTAAAGTTATTCTCAGGATCATCAACAAAAGGATAGAGAGTAAGGCAAATGATTACTTAGGCGATGATCAGTTGGGGTTTAGGAAAGGAAGAGGTACAGGTGATGCCATTGCAGTAATGAGACCACTAATCGAGAGGAATATAAAATTAAATCAGGACGTATTTGCCTGTTTCGTAGATTTCGAAAAAGCGTTTGATAAAGTGAATTGAGAAAAATTAATGCGTGTATTGCAGAGAATAGGAATGGATTGGAGGGACAGGAGACTGATCCACAACCTATACATGTCTCGAGTGGGGAACGGAGAGTCCGGATGGGCAGTGTTAGGAAGAGGTGTAAGGCAGGGTTGCCCATTGTCACCGGTGCTGTTTGGAGGAAATGATTAAGGAGACTTGGGAAGAGCTGGAGGTAGGAATAAAGGTCGGAGGGGAATTCATAAAATCGGTTAGGTTTGCTGATGACCAAGCATTAGTTGCTCAGTCAGCCAAGGGGTTGCAAGCATTGCTGAGTGAATTAGAGGCTCAGTGCGATAGATATGGGATGAGAATCAATATTAATAAAACAAAGGTTATGCGATTTTCCAAGAAGAAAAAGGCTAAGCTAAATATTAAAATATGCGGGGAAAAAGTAGAGCAGGTAGAACAGTTTACATATCTCGGAAGTGTTTTGGACCAATACGGTCAAAGTGGTAGGGACGTAAGGAAAAGAATTGCGCTAGGCAAGGAGGCTTTCTCAAGGAGGAGGGAGTTGATGACGGGGACGTTGAGTAGGGATGTTAAGACAAGACTGGTAAAAACTCTGATATGGAGCGTAGCTACGTACGGCGCGGAAACGTGGTCACTGAAGGAGGAGGATAGACGTAGATTGGAGGCTTTTGAAATGTGGGTGTGGAGAAGAATGGAGAAGGTGAAATGGACCGAAAGGAAAACAAATGAGGAAGTACTAGAGATGGTGGGTGAGGAGAGGGGTTTGTTGAGAGAAATCGTTTGGAGGCAGGAAAATGGATGAAAGGCGTATTGAGCGGTAGTGGAATGTTGAAGAAGGTAATAGAGGGGAGAATGTTGGGCAAGCGAGGTAAGGGCAGGAACAGGATAGGGATGTTGGACGGGATGAAGGGAGGAAAGAAGTACACCGATATGAAGAGGGACCTGATATAGATTAGTTTGCTAGGTGGGGAGTCAGAAAATGTTTATTTGAAAGTTGTGTCCATCCGAAAACCTACCTTAACCGGTAGATTACCTAATAATAATAATCCTTAATCTATATATTTATATGTATGTATATATGTATGTATTTATATTTTTTTTTACCTTTACTTTTCGATGTGAAAATGTGTACAAAATGAATTTGTGTCACTCTATATGTATTTATGTGTATATATGCATGTATTTTATAAATTTTATGCCTTATATAATATGTATGCGACAATGGGTTGAATGGAAGAAGGGACCATTAGGCCTATATTTCGCTCAAATAAAGTCCTCTATCTATCTATCTAGCATCTCCAAATTTTTCTACCACCTAACCGCTATATTAGGGGTTAGGTGGTCGAAGAGACTCCGTAGTCTCAATCTCGCCCCAAAATAAAGAAGAATATCTATCTATCACAGTCGTTAGCATCAAATCAGCAATCAAAATGCTCTGCAACCATCGATGCAGAACATTTTCCTCTTTCTCCTCCTCAACCATGTGTAGTACTCCTAGTTTTGATGTATTATTCGTCCATTTGATTGTTAGTTCCTAGAGTTGCCTCAAATGAAAGCCACCCACGGCTGCTAATGTATTGAACTGTGCCTCTTTGCATTTTATTAATGTACGTGACAAAGGCCACCAAAGTCGGAAAGAAAGACGCCTGAGGTCAGACGGTACATAAATGAGGGAATCAGTAGAATCCTCTGAGTGGAGGACTCTTTCTTTCCAACACAATCAGTTAAACTAGTTGTTTCATGAAAAAATTCGTGCACAGCCTACATCCATTTCTTGGTAGTTCCGAATTTCCGAGCAGCATAATGGACACCTCACGTTTTGGATACAAATCTCAGGGGCCCTTGTCCCTAAGGTCCGATCTTTTTTAAATATCCCAATCCAAATCCAATTTCCTACGATCTAACTTTAAGTAACTTGAAATATCATAAACAATTTGGGCTTTCTAATTTAGCAACTGAAGATGCAGTAGACTTGATGCGCTAGATTTGATTTCACTACTTCCAGGATGGAATGAGTGAACGTTTATGCAAATGTACCGAGTTTACCATTTAGTACAGAACGCGCCCGAGATAGATATAATAGCAACACAGAATAAAAAGGAGTAATTAAAAGGTGTTTTTTAATGGTCTAAGGAAATAAAGGTTATTCATTGTATTCCAAGTCGAATTTACCTTGTTGATAAATCCGAAAAAGAAATTCAAGATTTTCAAATAAAATAATGACCCTCTTGATTGGAGAACTGATGCAAGTGATTATCAAGAGTAATGGTGGTACGACACTGAACCTAATTAACTCGGATGCTCTATGCCAAGGTATCAATCCACCTCTTAAACTTAGAGAGTTATTATCATGCATTTCTTCGTGATATGTACGAGGAACGTACAGATATTCTCGTACATTCTAGTACGAGAATAAAGGACAGTGAATATACGAGTATGCATTGTGTTCTTCATTTAATGAACATGAACTTCCACAAATTTGAGCCTTAAGCAATAGAAAACGTACAGGTACTTTCCCTTTCGCTCCTCTTTCACTCTCAACCTCCCCATCATGCACTGCGCCCTTCGAGTGCACACCTGGCACATTTTAGTGCCTGCTACTTGACTATTGAATGCCTCAGCATTCCTCATTCATGCATTATCACAGGAGTTAGGTGAGGAATAAGGCGAGGAGCTTAAAATATGCGTTTATTGCAATGAAACACACTTGGATCAATTTTATACGAAAAGAGAACGAGAAATAACATACTAGTACCACGCCAGAACTACACCACCTCGGTGAATTTAGAAGTTCAAAGGTTTATTAAGGATACCATGCATAGTGGTAGGATAGGATAGCCAGAACGAATATGGGAACTGAAAGACTCGATCTAACGTTACGTATTTTGAGTGAAAGAAACTAGGGTGGCCATTTACAATAGCTAGCATAGGTTTTTCCATTCACAATAATCAAAGTCAATTTTGTATTGCATCTATAAAAGCTTTTAGTATCCCCGATAAGAAAACTGACTTTGCATAATTTTTTGTTTTTGGCAAATGTGGCGATCGGGGGACAAAGCCACGTTGATAGCAAGGTCGGGCGCAAGGTTAAAGAAATTTGACGATATCGCCCAAGGTTTCTGACAACAGACGTTGGAACCAAGGTTGTTTTTTAGTGGTTTTTCGATTACTAAGGAGGAGTAGTAGTATTATCACGACAGTTTTCAAGAGTTTTGTGTTCCTTTGTTTATGTTTAACGAGTGCCCTTGTGCAGATTTATAGAACGGAAAATATTTGCAGAGACTTTAGTACCCCTTGAAAAGGTGTAGGTTGATTAAATGCCAACTTGGAATACAATGTGTCGCAAATGTTTCATAAAATTGAATCAAGAAGAAGGAAAATCTTAAAAAAACTTGTAAAATTAAATATTTTTTAATGAGTATTTCATATCATTAGTTGCCTCTGCAAAACTAACCCATTATTATTCAGCTCGAGAGCATTTTCCAACTTCATGCGAGGAGCATATTGAAAGCCCCAACCGAGAGCATATTTGCAACAAATCCGATGCTTCAAAGCGCTTAAGTTGGGAACCGAAAAGCCCTACCCTTATCCGAGTGCCCAAAGACAAATAAATGTCTTGAATGCAATGGCACGAATGATTTTTCTCTGAGAAGAGCGCTCGGAGAAGGATGGCAAAATTGAGATGAAAAGAGAAGCTAGATAGAGTATGATGAATGCTTACAGATTAAAATTGAACGAGAAAAATATAACGAGTTTCATGATTACCCATCCGTGTTCAGAGCAAAGAGCGTTTTAACTAGCACAAGAATCCGATTTTCCACATTCATTTGGGAAACAATGTACACATTTTGGCTCTTGATTTATAATATAACAAAAGATGGCGAAATACTTTTTTCACATCGCCACAAAATTATGACTGAGGCAATTAAATTTAATGCGCCGTTTCTACTCTCTTTGTTCTATAGCTTGATATTTTTCTCTGCCCAAAATGATCACCATAGTTGCTCTAATAGCTCGATTAATAGGCTAATCACTAAACAGTGATACATAACATTTATTATCATATTTTGTTTTAATTGAAATGATACATACTATCTACTTTATCTGACATAATTTTCCGCTTGTGAGATGTAAATATGGTTTTTTTTCATAGACTTTATTCCTACTTTTCCTGAAATATTTAACTTTTAAGAACCATTGTAAATTTTTATGCAATGCTTCACTTGATCTTCCGCGGATTTCTTGACATGTTTATTTTTAAAGAAAAAACGACTGTGGGTCTGTTTTAATGGTTAAATCAATTTCACTAAAGCCCTGAAAGAATATTGTTCTTCGACGAATAAAAACGCGACACTGAGAACTTGGCGTCGTCGATCGTACAGCTTATATATATATATATATATATATATATATATATATATATATATATATATATATATATATATATATTATTAGGTAATTTACCGGTTAAGGTAGGTTTTTGGATGGACACAACTATCAAATAAACATTTTGTGACTCCCCACCTAGCAAACTAATCTATATCAGGTCCCTCTTCATCTCTATGTACTTCTTTCCACCCTTCATCCCGTCCAACATCCCTATCCTGTTCCTACCCTTTCCTCGCTTGCCCAACATTCTCCCCTCTATCACCCTCTTCAACATTCCACTACCGCTCAATACGCCTTTCTTCCATTTTTCCTGCCTCCATAGGATTTCTCTCAACAAACCCCTCTCCTCACCCACCATCTCCAGTACTTCCTCATTTGTTTTCTTTTCGGTCCATTTCACCTTCTCCATTCTTCTCCACACCCACATTTTAAAAGCCTCCAATCTACGTCTATCCTCCTGCTTCAGCGACCACGTTTCCGCGCACTACATAGCTACGCTCCATATCAGAGTTTTTACGAGTCTTGTCTTAACATCCCTACTCAACGTCCCCGTCATCAACTCCCTCCTCCTTGAGAAAGCCTCCTTACCTAGCGCAATTCTTCTCCTTACGTCCCTACCACTTTGACCGTATTAATCCAAAACACTTCCGAGATATGTAAACTGTTCTACCTGCTCTACTTTTTCCCCGCCTATTTTAATATTTAGCTTAGCCTTTTTCTTTCTGGAAAATCGCATAACCTTTGTTTTATTAATATTGATTCTCATCTCATATTTATCGCACTGAACCTCCAATTAACTCAACAATGCCTGCAACCTCTTGGCTGACTGAGCAACTAATGCTTGGTCATCAGCAAACCTAACCGAATTTACGAATTCCCCTCCGACTTTCATTCCTACCTCCAGTTCTTCCCATGCCTCTTTAATCATTTCCTCTACATATACGTTGAACAGTACCGGTGACAATGGGCAACCCTGCCTTACACCTCTTCCTAACACTGCCCATCCGGACTCTCCGTTCCCCACTCGCACCTGAGCAGTCTGAGACATGTACAGGTTGGGGATCAGTCTCCTGTCCCTCCAATCCATTCCTATTTTCTGCAATACATGCATTAATTTTTCCCAATTCACTCTATCAAACGCTTTTTCGAAATCTACAAAACAGGCAAAAACGTCCTGATTTAATTTTATATTCCTCTCGACTAGTGATCTCATTACTGCAATGGCATCAAGCGTACCTCTTCCTTTCCTGAACCCAAACTGATCATCCCCTAAGTAATCATTTGCCTTACTCTCTATCCTTTTGTTGATGATCCTGAGAATAACTTTACCTGCGTGGGATATCAAACTTATTGTTCTGTAATCCTCACATGACGAAGCCTTTCCCTTTTTTGAAATAGGAACTAACACCGATCTCACAAAATCTTCCGGCCAGATTCCTTCCTCATAGATACTACGAATCAGTCCATCTTCTTCCCACATTTTCCAAAAAACATTTCAACAGTTCTACAGGAATATTGTCCACCCCCACAGCCTTATTTGCTTTCATCTCCTTTAATGCCCTTTCTATTTCATCGTCGAGTATGCCTGGACCTAAGCTATCTTTTTCTACGTCATGTTCCTTTTCTATATCTAACCTTGTCGGCCTAAGTTCTTTACCATACAGTGTTTCTATATATTCCTTCCATTTCTCTTGGATTTTTCCTGGTTCAACTATTACCCTACCCCACTTATCTTTGAATGTTAGCACAGATTTTGCCTTCTGACTTCCCGATAATAACTTAACCTTGCTGTATAGAGCACCAATTTCACCCTTCTTCTGTAAACTTTCCATATCCTCGCATTGCGTTTTCCACCATTCTTCTTTTGCTTTATTTGTGGCCCTTCTCAATTTATTGTTTAACTCTTTGTACTTCATTTTGCCTAACTCCGTGTTTACATTTTTCCATCTTCTTCTCTCATCCATCTTTGCAATCATCTCATCCATTTCCCATGGTTTCCTTATCCTTTTCCCGTTAGCGGTTCCTATAGTGTCTTTAGCGGCTTCCAATATCCCTTTCTTGATACATTCCCATTTTTCTTCGGTAGTACTCAGTTCTTTACCGTCATCCATCATTTTCTCTACAGCTTCCTGATACTCCTTCCTCGTTAATCCATTTACTGCTTTTAAATTCCATTTCCTAACCCGCCGCCCTTGCCTTATCTTCTTGAAACGAACATTACATTTCATAACAACTAAATTGTGTTCAGAGTCCGCATCAGCACCTGGGAAACTGTGCGAATTTATCACACTGTTCCTAAACCTGTGCCTAACCATAATATAATCTAACTGATACCTTTCTGAGTCACCTGGCATTTTCCATGTATACCTACGCCTTTTGTGGTGTCTAAACCATGTGTTAGTGATGACTAACCCCTTTCTCCTGCAGAATTCAATTGCTTTCTCCCCGCGTTCATTCCTCGTGCCTAACCCATAGTCCCCCACCTCACCACCATCTCTTCCTTCGCCTACCGTCGCATTCCAATCCCCCATCACTATCAAATGTTTCCCTGCAGGTACACTCGCGATGATATCCTCTAACTCATCATACATCCTATCGACTTCTTCCTCCTTGTGGTTGCTCGGTGGCATGTATACCTGAACAATGACCAAGTTCGTCGGCTCTGCTTTAATCTCTACGAGTAAAATTCTATCTGTCGCTTGCTCTATGTTGACTACGCTTCTTCCTACCTCTTTATTTAAAATTACGGCAACCCCTCGTTGGCTCTCGTCCCCGCTGCTGTATATCACTCTATA